>PVKN010020047.1:0-16098 GCA_004027915.1 Capromys pilorides
CTTTTTTTTTTTTTTTTTCTTTATCTCAGTTGTGCCATCCATCCAAGAATGCAGGTGATGCTGAAGGGAGCACTCCTTTGAAGTTTCTCACATGGAAGGGGTACTGAGCAAAAACAGTTTAATTGGATAGACTATACTAAGAACGTAGCAAGTGCTTTTCTGCACAATTTGAGGATGGTTGCTTGACTATGAACTGATGGTCATTTTGGGCTGTAGACATTGTAGTTCCAAAACATTTGCGATAAAATGATATTACATTTCATATTTGTCATGGAGGGGGCTTGCCAGGTAGCTCAGTTGGTTAAAGCATATGATTTGGCAGAGTCTCTCAGGTGCCAGGGACGCAGTTCAATCCCCACCCCCACATGGAGCATGAGACCTGCCTTTAAGGCAGCCTCAGTCAGCCAAAAAGTAATCTTTTATATTTGTCATGGATTATAACTTAAACAATAAGTTCAGATAAGAAGTACTAAACAATGTTACAAGCCTTTTTGGAATTCAGGGAAATGATGCCTTAAATGTAATAAAGATAATCTCAAGCTTTGAGTGGAAATATGATTTAGCAGAACTGTTGCAGTGGTGGAATCCCTGCTGGGGAACAAAGGACTGTGTGTGCTGCATTCAGAGGCACAGCATTCCAGAATGAAAAGTAGAGCACTGCCCAAGGAGCTGCCGCAGGACAGGCACTTGTGTTTTTCATGTTTTCCTTCTATTGCAGAATGCCAAATGACGTAAATCGCCCGTGAGCCCAGTGTAGTGTTGATGTGACTTTCTGCAACATTCCCCTTGTGCCGGGGTGATCTGGGAGCAGCATCAGGCTCCTGAGCTCATCTGCCTGGTGGCAGAGCGTTCTGGATCCATCTTGTGCATACATAGCCTTGCTCCCTGTTTGCCCATACTTGGCAGCACTTTCCTGTACACAGTATTTTAAAATAGTCTGTTCTGTATAGAGCTCCAAACTCTGTCATGGTACCTTTCGCATCTTAAAGATGTTCCTTCAGTATTGAAAACAGCAGTAACTCAGTGTTTTCAGCATATTTCCGCGCCCCCCCCCCATGCCCTAATGTATATTAGGTTTTAGATTTTGAGCAAGATTTTTCTCAAGTCAATTCTATCCAACCTCTTTTTTTCCTATAGTGTTCCCACTAACTGGGCTAGAGACCTGTAGGGAGGCCCTCTCTGTTTACAGGAGCCAGGAGTGGGGATGCTTTGAGCCTTTTCTTCAGCCAGAAAGGTCTTAACAGATGTTTTTAGGAAGAGGTTATGGTATCCTATAATGTTCGAAAGGAAATGTTTATAGGAAAATCAAAGTAACAGCCTGCACTTTATAATCTAAAAGAAGCTGAGAGGCTAGGGAGATAGCTCAGCAGTGCCTGCCTGGCAAGTGCTAGGACCCCAGTTTAGTCCCTGGTACCACACGCCATGCTGGCCATGGAACCACAGGTGCGTCATGCTGACCACCAAAACCTAGGCATGGTGGCACATACCTCTAATCCCAGGGCTGGGTAGGCAGACAGGAGGGTCACTCACTATGAGTCTGAGCTGCGTAACAAGAGCCTGTACCAAATAAATTAATAAAAGGAGCTCTAGCAGTTGTATTTTGAGAAACAAAAAGCGATGCAAGGATAGTCCTTAACTTGAACTGCCTGTCTCAGTTACTTTTCACTCATTGCTGGGACAAAATACTCAACACCCAAAATTAAGGCAGGAAAGGTTTATTATTTAGCTCAGAGTTAATGAAGGTTTCAGTCCACACTCAGCTGGCTCCAAGGCAGAGGGCCCAGCAGCTCCTAGCCTCTCCCTCCTTACGTTGTAATGCATGTTATCCACCCCAGGGCCAAGGTGTAGCACTCACACCTGCAATCCCAGCACTGGATCAAGAATCAGTCACGAACTCCAAACGCCGCCCCATAACTGCATGAGGCTTTGCGGGGACAACTAGACACAAACCATAACACTGCCTGACTCATCCTGTGTTTGGGTAAAGTAGGAATTCCCTCAAAATTTTTATTTTCTCTTTGCAGCCTGAAGAGTTAAGAGAAATCATTGAGAAGACTAGAGAGATGGAACAGAACAATGGCCACTACTTCGACACGGCCATTGTGAATTCAGATCTTGATAAAGCCTATCAGGAATTGCTTCGATTAATTAACAAACTTGACACAGAACCTCAGTGGGTGCCATCCACCTGGCTGAGGTGAAGGAACAGTCAGGTGGTGGCAGGAGCGGACTTGTTTTGGCCAACTGCCAATAGGAAGGCAGCTGAGCTTCAGCGCAGTGGAGGGTAGGAAGGAGGGCAGCGGAATGGGGTGCGACTGTGCCTAGATCTCTTGAACTTGTGAGAAGGAAGTCCCACAGCCAGTCGTGGGCATTCTTCATACTCTGCTTTAGGGACTTTTGCCTCCTTTATGGATTTAAAATGGAAGCTTTCAACAGAGAGGTCCCATTTTATCCTGCTAAAACTTTTATTAATCAGCTAACTACATCTGTTCTGCTTGGTCATACTTCTGTGAAAAAGTTGTATGTGTATGCACAGTAATCTGTGGCTTACATAGATATATTGATGTTATTTAACACTTTAACTTAAATGACTCCATGGGACTGTTGGGGGGCCTGGGCTTCTGGGCACAGGGCAAAACAGTGTTTGCTTAGGAGACTAGGTTAGCCATCAGAGGGACTTCCTAGAAAGACAGCAAATGTTGCCACTTTGGCTTGGAGCTATTCCTCAAGGCTTGGACTTGCGTGCATGCCTTCTAACTCAAAATCAAGCAGAAGTTCCAGTAGCAGTCTTAGGTTTTTCTGAGCTCCAACTTTGTGCATCAGACCACTCACTACTCAGCAGACTCCAGTGTAATTAAATGTGTACAAAATATCTTAAACTTTGTGAGATGTTTGCAAGTGATTTGATAGCCTTGCTTCCTTTTTGCAATCTGAATACAATAGAATGTAGAAGGTACCTGGATTCTTCATGATGCAGAAAGATTTTTATGTGCCTGGCAGAACTTAGCACATCTGAGTATTTGCATTTTTACATGTGACCACAGTATTCATAACTGTGCTACACATGTAAGTAACTGGAATTGTTAATGAACATAGCTGCTGTATTGTGCACTAATATTTAACATATCAACAAATGGTCGTTGATACTTGTTCAGCATTGGAACACACACACACACACACACACACACACTAGGGTAATAGTGTGACAACTGACTTTGGGAGCTGAAGAAAAGCCCCTAAAGTCATTTAAACATTTTAGGAAAAGAAATTGGAGACAAAAATTATTGAGTGTATAAAAACAGGTTTTTCTCCTAACAAGATCTGCTTTATGACTAGAATGCAATAGCTTCTTAAAATAGTAGAGTTTTTGTGCTATCTCTATAACCATAGCTTTATATTTGTAATTGGCATGGAGAATCAATTTGTAGTCTTTTCAGACCTTTAAGGACAGTGGGATTTGTGACAAACCACCTCAAATGTGAATGCCTTTATTTTTATGACTTTAGCTACATTTCCTCTAACCAAAGCTAAACACTGGAGTAATACTGACTTATCACATAACACAAGCAATTGTTATTAATGAGGAGTGTCTAGTGTCATGTATATAGTTGATTTTTTCTCTTCTACAGAATTTTATTCAAACATGTAAAGTTTGTGTTTGTTGCCTTTTCCGTTCAAATTTGCATGGCCTCTTTAATTAGCTGGGGAGTGTCTTATTTGGAAGTATTTTCAAGGTAATGCTCCCTAGAAAGAAACGTTCACGGGTGGTGGAGGAAAGGAATGCTGTGCCTGCCCTCTCTTCAGGTCTGAAACACTCCAGCTTGTAGCAGAAAAATATAAGGACAGAACCACCCATTTTTAGCCTTGACACCAAGGAGTATGCTTAGCACTTAATCTTTCCAGTTTTCTACAGTTTACTTTCTCAGTCAGGAATGAAAAGTAGTCTGTGGTTGACAGTGGAGTTCCGTGAAGTGCAGCTTGTAACTATTTTCAATACTTCCTGTTTGTGTTACGTTCACACAAGGTTTCCATGGGAGTGGCTGCTGTGCCACTTGCTAACTTAGGGCCACCAGCAGGGCTGTGCCCTATGAAGACAGGCACATGGCTTTGATGACAAATCCTACACAAGGCACATGCCATGACGCCACTTCTAGAACTGTAAGGTCATGTATTTCCAGGGCCATTGACACCTGGTAGCCTTCAGTGGTGGAAGGACAGAAATGTTAATCGGTTTGTAAATCCTACTGATACCAGTGCGCTTCTGTTCAACACAGCCTCCACAGAAAGTGAAAGTTGGAGTTGTGTTGATGTCTAAATGTGGGGGAAAGACTTGCTATCCATCTAGCGGGGCAGCATCGCTGGCCAGTGCTACCCGTCCCTCTGTGGTTCTGCTTGGAAACTGCAGTGTCAAGGTCTTAACCACTTACCCCAAACGGTGAGCTGTACTCAAGGAATCCAAGTAAGGAAGTAACTTCATTTCCTAAATTTTCTCGAGTCAGAACAAATGGAAGAATATAGTATTTAGATTAATCCAGATTTGCTTTCTGTGAAAATTAATGTCTGGATTTTTTTTTCCTTTTTTCATGGCCTAAGGAATAAGTATTGATAAGGAATGATTTGAATGTAATTTTATGAATGTGTGTAGAAAATGTAAACCAGGGATTTAGCCTTCATAAAGGTAACCATTCTCACATGTTAATCCCCGTTTGTATTGTTACCCTATATCTACACTTACTTTGAAATGTCATACTGTACACTGTATTGTAAAAATTTAAAAACTATATTTCAAATAAAATCCACTGAGTACTTTTCTTGGGTGTGTTTAATCCACTTCCGCTGGGAATTTCCACACTACAGTGACCACCGTCCCAGGTGCCTGCCGGAGACCGCTGCACTCAGGCTGGAACACATTCCACGTTAACCTGCTCTTGGCTGGGAGGGAGGGTGGCTGTGTTGCCCCTGAAGTCTTCGGTCCCACGCCATACGTGTCGGGCTGCTCGTAAAGAGCGTGTGCCTGCGGGGGGAGGGATGGGCCCTGTCTCAGGGCACAGGGTTCACGCAGCCAGGCCTCTGAGCACCCCGAGGGGCGGGCACGCAGTGCCGGCAGAGGTGCGCACACTGCACTGACTTCCGCAGGTTTTTATCCAGAGCCAGCTGGCCACATTGCTAGGCTCACAGCAAAGCAGAAGCAGCCATTCTCCCTTTTTTCTGAGATCACAAATCATACACCTGCAACCCCAGTCTAACTTTGTGTCCCTAGCCCTGACCTATCCCCTTCACCTGTGGCTCACATCACTCCAACTCCGCATGACAACCTCTGTCCACTTTTCTCTTTCAAGACAGGGTCTCACGGGCTGGTGAGATGGCTCAGCGGTCTAAAACGCGCGGGTCTGGAAGTTTAGGCCACCACAGGGACCGTGGCTAAATCCCAGGCATCACATGTTGCACTGCCCCCCCCCCCCACCCCCCAAGGGAAGGCTGAGCCGGCCATAACAAATATGTAATGTGGTTTAAGAAAAAAAAAAGACAGGGTCGCACTATGTACTGCAGGCTGCCCTCAACTCATGGTCTCCCTGCCTCAGCCTCCCAAGTGTTAATCCCTGGTGTGCACCCTCACACCCAGCTGGGTTGTGTTGCATCAGGATTTTACTCAGGACCTTATGTTTGCCAGGCCTGTACTTAGGCCACTAAGCTGAGCTATCCCCCACTCCTACTGACTTAACAAATGCCAAATCATAAAATCATCTGCAGTTTTATAGGCAGTTTAACCCATGCCAATAAATACCAGAGTTTTAAGAAGTCATGGGAGAAATCCAGACTTCTTGAGTCAGTGCTTTAAAATGAATACTACATGGGGAAAAAACCCCACTAAGTAATGTAGCTCCCTCCTCCTACTTCAAATTTAATTTCTGCCTTCTAGAAAAAGTCCGTAGCACTTAAGGACCAATCCTGTGAAATCAAAATCCACTTGATCTGTAATTGGAGCGAGGCTGTTTTACCTTCTCTGCAAGCAAGGGGTTGGGAGATGCTCAACACTTCAGCATTTTTCAAATACTGATAATGCAGTTACTGGTTTTCCAATCACTACTGAATTTACACTGTGCTCTGTGACTGGGTTTCTGTGAGCAGCGTCAGGCCACCTGCAGGTCGCTTCCTCCAAGCCTGCCTTCAAATTCCATGGGTGTCATGCGTAGGAAGGCTGAATGGTCAGGGTACGAAGACTGAAGAGACTACTTTAAGTGCTGGGGTCACCACTCCAGCCTTTAACAACAGCTGAAGCTCCACGTGCCTCCAATTTCTCCTCCAGGAGAAGGGAAGTAAGAATGTGTCTCTGTGGTGGTTGTGATGAGACAGACAAATCCAGTAGTGCCTGGTGCCGGACTGTGACCTAGCCCTTCACAGCAAGTGCTAAAGATCACGCGGACTTTAAAAGCCTAGACTGTGCTATCAGTGGGTTAAAATACAATAAGGCCAGTGTCACGTATCTAAAAAGAGTCATTCCATGGCCAGTCATGCCCCAAATACCAGAACTGGATACAAGAAAAGCTGAGTTCAAACAAAACACTGGACATGGAGGCACACCTCTGTAATCCCAGGGCTTGCGAAGCTGAGGCAGCTCGAGGCCAGCCTAAGCTACACAGTGAATTCAAGGCTGGCCGGGGAAGCTGTCTGGCAAGATCCTGTTTCTTTCTAAAAACAAAACTGCAGAGTCATGAGTCAGCCCTGAAAGCCCGCTGCTGCCTCGTGCAGCCAGGCAAGTGCTTCATCTTCACAGGAAACAGGTTGTTGCTGCTTACAGTGAAAAGCTAGCTCCTTGGTGGTGTTCTTAGATTAGAAGCATTAGGAAGAGCCCTCTTCACACACTGCCACTGGCAGTCATTAGTACCTAAATGCCACGATAATCTTAAAAAGTAAGGCTTTTAGCAAATCATGATAAACAGCTGGAACTTTAAAAAGGCTCTTCTACTGGATGCACGTCTATAATCTCAGCCCTTGGGAGGCTGAGGCAGGAGGATCAATGTGAGTTCCAGAGCAGCCTGGGCCACAAAAGTGAGCTCAAGGCCAACCTGAGCTGCATAGCCAGACCCTGTCTCAAGGCTCCTCACTGGAGGTCTACCGAGAAATCTGGATGGCAATTCCGTCACTGACCTAAGACCAAAAACATGATCACCCTTGGTAAATTAGTAAGAAAAGGAACAAACTATTTCTCAATCAATTTACTCTGTAACAACACAGTCACATTTAAATTGGCAGAATTGTTCCCAAGGCAAGACAGACCTGTCATGCAAGGGAAGGAAAGTGCAGGTGTTCACAAAGCATGAGAAATACCGTGGTGACACAGGTGGCGGTGGCATGGCAGACACGCGTGAAGGTCTAAGTGGGTGGGAACATGTCCTCACAGCAGCTGGCCTGAGACCACTGACAATTCCTAGAGGGTATTTCTTAAAATGCCCAGTAACGGGTCACATGAACACAGATGTAAACGGAACGTGACGGCCAGCAGAGGGAAGCTGGGCGCCGCAGCAGCTCCTGCAGGTCTCACCTGCTGGCAACCCACAGTGCTGGACTGGATCTTGCACTGGCCGTCCCATCAATACACATCCAGGTATATTTTAGAATTGCTCAAATTCTTAGGCCATAATATAAATAGCCACACGTCCCAACCCCACCATGCTGGGGACCCCCAAGCAGAGCAGGAAAGACTATTCAAACAGAAGGTCTTCGTCCTTCTCCTCAGCCAGGAGGTTCGCGGGCTCCAGCACCTCGCCAGCAGCTCTCCGTTGCTCCAAGTCCTTCTCAGATTTTTCCTTGAGAATCTTTTTCTTCTCCTGTATTTTTTTTAACCTGTAACAGCAAGGGAAATTTTCTGAATGCTACTTCAGTACTAAGTAGATTTGATTTCTCCTAGTTTTACAAGAGTAATGAATGTGTAAAATAAAAATCAATATTCCCATTTTAATTTCAGTAATGGATAGCACATTTCATTTGAGCCAGGCATGGTGGCACAACCCTGTAAAAGCCCAGCACACAGAGGCTGAGACAGAAGGGTCACTGCAGATTCAAGGCAGCCTGAGCTATGCAGTTCTAGGCCAATCTGAGTGAGAGCCTATTCCAAAAAAGTCAAGTTTTAAAACAACACAGACACTTTCCCAGCTTAAATAAATTCCAGCTGGGCATTGTGGCACACACCTGTAATCCCAGCCCTCAGGGGGCTGAGGCCAGGGGGCAGTCTTGAGACAGAGGCCACCGTGGGCCACACAGCAAGTTCAATTCCAGCTTGAACTACACAGTGAGACCTTCTTCCAAAAAATCCACTATTTAAAAAAATACTCCATTCCCTAATGGAGAATTTAGCATTCTTTAAATAAAATTTCGGGTCACCACACTGTGAACACCACTGAAGGCCAGAAACCAACCTTCGATAGTTAGGGTTTTGCATCCCACCCGTGCTCCACAAGGTCTAAGACATATTTCCCTAAATACTTCTGTTTTCACGCATTGCAACCCACTCTGAACCAGATGTAGAGCCCTCTGCACAGTGATCCTTCCCTACCAAGTCTTCACAACCAGTTCACATGTCCGTTCTCTTCAAATGCTGGGCTAGTTCTCCAACGATACAGTCTGTACTATCTGATAATGCCCCAGGACTTTACACCACCTCCTCAACATGTTTAACAAGTAATACACACTGGCTAAATATAGTTTTATGTAGGAGAAAGCAATCTAAAGCTGAGCTGTCTCTGTGACCTCTGGCAGTACATGGGTGGTCCTGTCATCCTCAGGATCCATTCCAAGTCCTGAAGTGGATGTCTGACACCGAATTCTGTGTATGCTAAGTTTTTCCCCACATAGCCCTTTGCATCTGCAGGTTTTACCTCTGTAGCTTCAACCAACTGTGGATTAAAAATACAAACAAGGGGCCGGTGAGATAACTCAGCAGTCTAAAGCACCTGCTTAGACAAGCTTAGGCAACCACAGGGACCGTGGTTCAATCCCTGGCACCACATGCTGCGCCAGCCCCACCCCCAGGGCAGGTTGAGCTAGCCACAACAGAAAGAACAGAACAGAACAGAACAGAACAGAACAGAACAGAACAGAACAGAACAGAACAGAACAGAACAGGAGAGCTGGGTGTGGTGGCACACGACTATAATTCCAGCACTTGAGGCAGGAGGATCAGTGCGAGGTCAAGACCATCCTGTACTACAAAAGTGAGCTCAAGGCCAGCATGAACTGCATAGTGAGATCCTGTCTCAAAAAGTCAAAAAACAAAAAACAAAACAAAAAAACACTAGAAAAAAAATACATATGTACCCATGAGAAGGTATGAATTAGGCAGTGTAAGAGATTAACAATTTTCTTAGTCAAGAACTTTCACCTTTTGGGCCGGAGAAATAGCTCAGTGGTCTAAAGCGCCTGCTTAGGCAAGCCTAGGCAACTGCAGGGACCACGCTTCCCTCCTCCACATCACATACTGCACCAGCCCCACCCCCAGGGCAGGTGGAGCCAACCATAACAAAGAGACTGAGAAAAACGAACTTTCACCTTTTCACTTAAAGGAAACCCTTCGCGGCTTCTGCCTGGCATGTCTGGACTGCTAGCACCACCACAAGATTACAGTGATGGGCACTGCAATACGGCAGCGGTCAGCGGTGGTGTGAGAACTGAGACAGTGCCCAAGCGGCTGGCAGGGGTGGCACACCCAGGACAGATAGCTGCACAGGACGACAAGCCCCTCCCGAAAGAACAGGACCAGCTGCTACTCAGAAGAGCATGCCAACTGAGAACTCCTCAGTTCTCGAACTTTCCACTTAATGTTTTCAGACCTCAGTCGACCATAAGAACTGAAACCACGGAACACAGAACTACAGGTAGGAGGCAACTACAGCAGTTTTTACTTATCAAAATAAAACACAGGGGCCAGCAAGATGGTTCAGTGGTCTAAAGCGCCTGCTTAGGCAAGCTTAGGCAACTGCAGGGGCCACGGTTCAATGCCTGGCACCACATGCTGCACCAGCCCCACCCCTAGGGCAGGCTAAGCCGGCCATAAAATAAATAAATAAATCGCAAACTCTGCTCATTCTAAGCCATATAACCCAACTAGTCATGCAGCAAATCTAGCCTGTGGAATATGGAAAACAAAAACAAACAGATCACCAGCTGCTGATTTCAACAAACCTGTAGAATTCTTCTCGCTCTCTCTCATCCAGCTCTGTGATGATGTAAGCAAGGGTGCGCTCAATCCGAGGTATAATAACTGGAGTTTAAAAGAACAGACACGTGAGTATGCCAGAGTGCCTCGCTGCCAATTAACAGTGCTCACTGCAGAACAGTTACTTGTCTTTTCTAATTATAAAGCTAACATACACTTAATATGAGCAAGTTGGAAGAGACAAAAATAAACTGCAGACTAATCCAATGACCCACAAGTAACTACTGTAAATATTTTGGTATATGAGCTTCTAGTGGCTCCTCCACACGCAGTAACACAGCGGATCACAGAAGACCTGATGCTGGATACACTAAAAACGATGACTATGGTAACACCCCACCACACAGTAACAGCAACATATGAAAAAAAAAAAAATAGGACAGACAGAATCTTCCAAGTTTTATGTGAGTCACTGGGTTCTACTCTACATGGAGTCTGCCTACTCTGCTTCTAGAATGCACTCCCGTGAAGGCGAGAGCTGCCAGCCTAATCCACTGTGTGGGGCTCGCGGCTCCAGGGCAGCCTGGCACTAGCAAGCCAGCAAAGAACTTTCTGGGCCGGGAATGCAGCTGTGTTAACACCTGCCTACATGAACATGGCCCTGGGTCAGAGGGAAGGGTCTACAGGGTGTTCAGGGTCTCACTACTAGATTGGACTTGGATTTGTAGTGATCCACCTGTTTACAGCCTCCCAAGAGCTGGGATTATAGGCACATGCCATGACGCCCAGTCTTTAATCTTAGAAATGAATAAATATTTCTTTCACAAAAACAATTTGAATACTATTAAAAAGCAATTTTAATATCATCCAGTTACCCACGATTCTGGGAAAGATGCGGGATGCAGAGTTCACACAAAAACAAACTTTTGCCAAACGTTTGCAAACCAGAAATGTTTGTGAACACTGTGTTCCACATATTTAAGAAACACTGTTCAACTGCCGTAAGAAAAAGCATTAAGCCTTCTGAGAAAGTGTCCAGGCTTTCCAACTGTTACCAATGCCCAGAAATGACTCAGATGACCTGTGTCACTCCCCCCCAATCTGAGGCATGGATCTCACGTCACCCTGCATCCAGGGCCACTGACACAGAGGCACTGGTGCCCTGGGCTCCGAGAAATAGAGCTGCGTCCTAGCAGCTGCAAACGAGTGAGGAGGGGACGGGATCGGTCACCGAGTGCTGCCTGGCAGCACGACTCACCGTGCTCGATGGCATTTACACGCCTGTTGGTGATCTTAATAGCTTCGTCCAGAGTAACGAAGGAAGTCTACAATAAGAGGGCAAATTAATAAGCTAAGCACAGAGGCTTCCCAGCCATGCCCTGCTCACTTGGCTCCGCTCAGCCCCTGCAGAAACATGTAGGAGCCTTTCCACGTTAGCGCATATTTAAGAAAAACTCCACAGGAGAGTCCATCCAGCTAACACGACTCTGTGCTATTATACTCTGTTTACTTCTGGCTCACCTAAACAAAGACGCACAATGCCCAGCGACCTAGCTACGTCAGAGGCTGGCCGCAAAGGGGAAACGTCCTTTCATGAACACACAGCACTGCAGCCAGCTTTGACTGCTGCCGTTCTCCCTTAGTGGAGTGACCCTGGCATGCATTCTGCTAGTAACAGGAGTAGCGCCAACAGTGCAGGGCCACCGCTTCAGAAATGCCAACCCAGGGCATTCACGTGGGGCCCGGCCCAGCAGCCTGCACCTTGCCACTCACCTGCAGCGAAGCCAGCTCCACCAGCAGCTCCACAGCCTTGGCGTAATTCCTCTTCAGTTTTGCCAACTGCTCCCCACCTCTGGCTAAACCAGTCAGTTCATAGCCTGAAAGAACCAGTCGGGCAACATGTGAAATCAGTCAATAATCTTCTCACAGAAAACTCCCAAAAGGAAGATAAGCAGAAAACTTCCAAGCACAGACACATCCACTAAGCCGGAAAGGCACCCCAAGTGCCCAGCTCAGCAGGGTGGACGCAGAACAGTCTCCGCCAGAGACAAACTCTGTGCCGGGGCTGGCCAGGGGACCCCAGGCCCCACATATGGGAGGCAGGCCTCTTCCGCCGAGCAGCACGCCCAGCCCCAGAAGAGACACTCGGCCAAGCTGCACCGCACTACTCGCTCGCCAAGCTGATGCCCCTTCCTCTGGGAATGCCACTGGCCTGCTGCTCACAGAGCAACAAAAGTGTTAACACGTGACTCTGGGCGATGGTGTTACAGGAGTCAACGCACTACAAGGCCAGGACGAAGAGCGTTATTGTTTCCATGGGAAGCAACAACTTGAGCAAAACTCGATAAATATGTTACTACCTCAAAATGCTGCCAAATTAGAAAGGGAATGCGTGAGACAATTACAAACAATCGGGACGTGGCTATGAAAACCTAGACAGAGTCGGCATTCAGACTGCGTAACAACACAAAACAGCTTAATCTACTTTTAAATAGGTACAAGCTAGAAATTATTTTAAAAATGTATTGAGTTTTGCTTATGCAGAAAGACAGAAGTATAGCCAATGAATTCATAATAAAAGAAAACATGTACCTCTTAAACAGCAAGAGACTACATGATGAGCTACTTGTCAGTTAAAATATTTTAAGTTATCACAGTTTTATGAACTCCTGACAAGAGACCTTTTTTTTTTTTGCCTTTTTGAGACAGGGTCTCACTATGCAGTCCAGGCTGGCCTTGAGCTCACTTCTGTAGCCCAGGCTGGCCTCGAACTCACACTGATCCTCCTGGCTCAGCCTCCCAAGTGCTAGGATGATAGGCATGCGACACTACGCCTGGCTTGGACCTTTTGATTAACTAATCAACTACTATGACCTCAGCAGGTAACAAAAGTGCCTACTGAGGACCTCAGGCCGCCGAGATGTCTGACTGTGCTGCTCTCCAGGGCGCCTTTCACTTACAGAGGAAGCAGAGACAGACGCAGAGCTTCACACTTACTGTCAGTTCCTTCATGGTAATGTTCAAATACCGGCAAAGTAACACCTGTGAAAGGCAGAGGCAGACAGGTATCACCAACAACGCGAGGCTCTGAAGTGCTCCTTCTCATTCACTGTCGCCTGCGGTTGGGTTCCCCCCCACTCGAAAGTCAAGAGATTATGTCTGGAAACGTAACTGGCTTCAGTCGATGAGTTTCAAAAAGTGTTTGCTAAAGGCTTCGCTTCTATTAAAATATCTGACGCTGCTGAGTAATAAGGCCCTGGCTGCTAATGATTTTAACAAACACAGCCAACCACAGTGTTCTCCCAGATGAGAGAAACTGGGACACCAGACGCTGGGACATCAAAGGCTGGCTTTAAAACGTCATCTACTCTCCTCAAGGGCTCCAGGGCGCCACCTTACCTGCTACGTTATCTTTCTTTGCCCGAATCTTCACTTGGGCCTTGTTCACATTTTGAATAACTGTGGTGCTGCAGAAGACAGACCTCTCGTTTAGTTGTCACTTTCAGACTAAGCCCACAGGGACCCACGGACAGCTTCACCTGAGCCGAGTCAACAGTGAGGCAGCGTTTTGATAACTGTCCTCTTTCAGATAAGAAAGCTCAGTGCTGTCCGAGGAGGGCCTCCCAGGGCAGAGCATGAGCAAGGTTAAATCTTCCGTAAGAAAGCCAGGAAGGAGGACACAGAGCGGAGACTGAGTTTCCACGGATGGGGTAAGTTAACAGCTCGCACCCTGCTGTGTAATTTGAAGAAACTGCTCCTTCTAGGTTTGCTATTCAGTGGATTAAACTGGTATTCAAGTTGTTATCTTACTTCTTCCTTAACTCTTACAAAATACAGTGACTTCCCCATAACCACCCTATAACCTTCTCCCTAACAACTCAAACCACGTACACACACCTGATTTCCTCCTTCACTGGCCAAACAGTCAACCCACTGTATTGGCAAAAATTAAAGTCCACCAGGGAGCGCACCTACGTAAGGAGAAATCACGCCACTGGGAAAGAGCATTCACATCAAAACCCTGAAATCAGCCCAGCAAGGCAGTGCTTGCCTGCCACCCTCACTAGGAGGCAGAGGCAGGAGCCGCCCAAGGCTGACGTCACCTTAGTAAGACCCTGTCAATAAAATTTAAAAAGCGTGGGCAGCGTGGCTCAGGGGCAGAATGCTCACCTAGCAGGTGCAAGCCACCAGGCTCATGCCCCAGTACCACCCACAGTAAATGAAAAAATCCTGAAGACAACTTTTGCTTCTGCCTTTACCTAGCCATGTGACTTTAGAAAAAAACTTCACTTACGCTGAAAACAGCAATGTTCTGTGCCCCTTGTGCGTGGACAGTCACTAACACACACACACACGGGCACCACGTGCAAACCACGGTGTACGTGTTGTAAAGCACACGCTGGTGCCACAAAAGCCCCAGAAGCCTTGCCTTCTAAATAATGGGCTCTACGCTGCTGAAACGGAGCAGGCCTCGCACTCTCAGAAGAGACGGGCTTCACGGGGACGGTGGCAAGCTGACTCGAACTCTGCGATTTCCTTCTCGGCCGTTGTTCTGCGGTTTTTCTCTTCTCCCTTCCTCTCTCACGCTCATAAAGGTAATGAAAATGAACTCAAGCCACGAAGGAGCCTTCAGGTATATAAAATTCTTATTTTCTGAAAATAATGAATTGATTCACAGATTCCAGTCTTCAAAAACTATCCCAATAAGTCAATAAAGATATGCATTAAGATGTTTAATCTATCTTGTCTAATATTCAAAACAACTGCAAAATCACACCAAGAATTCAGCATGAGGAGAAAAAGACCCCTTGAGAAGAAGGGAAAATCCGCATGAAAACAAAGGATGAACACTTAAGGTCGGTGGGCAGAGGAATCGAGGTGGGAGAGACCCCAGGAGTACCAGCAGCAGGAAGGGAAACCACCCCAAGGGTGCTCCTTGCCATCCGTCACTGTCTGTACACACATTTACGTGTAAAAAACAATTCATGTAGCAAGAAGCCCCGAAGCCCCGGATTAGGAACAGCACCCAGCGGGCGTTTCTACCTGAAGTCGCCTGCAGTGAACTTGGCCTCGGCCAGGGAGAAGGCGGCCTCCCTCATCACCTCGCCCATCAGCATCTTGGTCTGCAAAGGCAGGGCACGGCGTGGTTAGCAAGCGCCCCAGGGCCAGTCTTCCTCTCCTCTGCGCTCTCAAAGTCCGTCAGCATTTGGGGCAGTGCTTTACACTGGTAGCAGGCAGATTTCATAAATGCCAAAGCAAAAATCTCTAATTTTGAACAATTTTTGTTAGTCACCAACAATGCTCCACAACCGAGTTTAGTAAGTAAAACACGGGAAAGGATGCAGCTCAGTGGTACTGGGTTTGAAACCCAGAAAAAGGTAAACCAAATATAACATTAAAATAAATGCATTAGTAAGTAAAAAATCGGTTCTTCACCCACAGAGCTATCGTATTCCTGAATAGGTATGTGGATCTGCTCAAATTACCCTCTGAAATTCAATGCAATTATGAGTTAAAATCCCAATGGCATAATAATGCTAAAATAAAGCTAGAAAATGTAACATTTGAGAATATCCAATCTTTTTTTGTAAAAAGGAGAATATTAGGGCAGGTGGGTAGGAGTTGGCTTACCAAGTGTTACAAATCTACAGCTATAAGAAGGAAATGCATTTGGTTTAGGACAGGTAAGAAACAGAAACAGAATGGACGGTTCAGAAAGAAGCCCAGATCCCACCTTCGTGGCGTACACCTATCACATTACTAGGGAGGCCGAGGCAGGAGGATCACTTCAAAACCAGCCTGCACTATATAGTGAATTCAAGGCCAGCTTAAACTACACAGTGAGACCCTGCTTCTAAAAGCCAACCAACCAAACAAACAAAAACAACCAAGAAAGAAGCCTAGGTCTTATGGGAATTTAGTACAATAAAGACACCAGAATCGAG
>PVKN010020048.1:0-16109 GCA_004027915.1 Capromys pilorides
GGACGTTACATTTCTATCCTTTCCCAGGTATATTCTTGAAGAAAAAAAATGCATTACTGATTATTTTATTTTATATTTGGCTTTGGCTCTACATTAGCATTAACAGATACAAAATTAAGAGTAAAACCTAAGTTTTTAGCCAATTTTCTTTGCTGCTCTGGCTCAGGATAATATTTTACTGTTATCTTCCCAATCTTCTTAGCTAGAGTTTAGAAGATGTGTGCACTTCTGCACACACACTTTTACACTCTACAATAACAAAGACACCTAGCACTGCTCCTTGGGTAATCTGCCTCTTGAGAAAATGTGGGCCCCTGTATGGCTCCTTCCCAAGGACCTGGCCTCCTGCTGGCAGAGCATGCCTCCTCTTCTGACTGATGTGAAACTTGGGAAACAATCACTTTAGTAATCTTCTGACCACTGAAGACTTTTACTATTAAACTCATAGTAAAAATGTCTTTACAGGTAGATGGGCTCACCTTAGATACCATTTCTGTTTCTGCTGCAGAGCAGGTGAAGATCAAGGTTTTCTGTGCCTGACCGGGGACAAAATCAAGTACTTGGAGTAAAGTAGAGGTTTTTTCACATTCTAGGCAAAGATGCACCACCTGGCAATAGATATAAGGTGAGACATATTCAGAGTGCTGCAGCTCCACTTTTCATAACTAAGTTACAGAAATACAAGTAACTTGCTTGTGCTCATCATCTGCCCCTACTCATCACCTGCTGGACGTTCCCATAGAGAGCAGCCTCCTCTGGGGCTGTGATCACAACATAGGGATCGCTCATGAACTCTCTCATCAGGTGCTCTATGTGTTTATTCCAGTGAATGCCAACTGCAATGATCTGACATGGTGCACACTCCCTTTCTTCCATCTTAACATTTTTCTTGAAGTTATCTAATATAGCAAACACCTAAAAAAAAGTAGCACAAATTCCACATTTATTTAAAGAGAAGAGTAAGAATTTATTTAAAATACAAAATGTAAAGAATTATGTATTTTCTGTTTTCAGAGTGGGGAAAGCCTTTCTGAAAAGAAAAGGGAACAACTAAAACAAAACACTTATATTCAATAAACATCATAAAACTCCACTATAAAAACGATTAAAACATTAAAATATTCTGGTAAATATGTGTAATGCATTTAACAAGGGATTAGAGTATTCACATTTAAAACTTCAAAAACTAGGAAAAAATGACTGCCAATTAAAAAAATAAGGAAATAAATCAAAGGGAAACAGAATGATCAATATGAATTAATGTTCGACTTAAATAATCAAAGACTACAAAACACACTAGTGAGATCTCACTTGTGTAGCCATCAGCCTGGAAAAGAAAGCCAGGCTAGGGCATTCTGCTGGCAGGAGTGTGGTAGCCCTATCCAAACACATAGGAATTTTTTTAAAATACAAAAATTCTCAAAAGGGAGTGACTGTCTCTGAGTATAAGATTATTGGTGTTGGATTTTTTTCCCAAATGTTTGTCTCTATTTCTCAAATTCCTAAAGATAAAAAATGTTTCTATAATCAGAAAAGCATTAATTAAATATTTCTGAAACCTTCTTGGAAAGAATTTTTGCTCTTCAAAGAGAAAGTGAACATGTGGAAGGCAATTTCAGATAAACATTCTCCCTTCTAAACTACAGAAATTAAAAGAAAAAAACCTTTTTTGATATCAACCAGTTTACTCTGAACTACAGACTTCACTGATTCCTGAAAGCAGTTTAGACATACATTGCAGAAATATATATTCTGAATAGTAACGAATCCAAATGGATGTTGTTCTTACTTGTTCATTAGCTTCAGAAAGTAGTGTGTCCCCCTCATCCAAAACCAGGTGACAGACTCTAAGAAATAATAAGCTCTGGTATGCAAGAAGTCTCAGGAGGCTATGTGGTGTTGTAACTATCACATCACCTGCATTTTAAAATAAAAAGCAATGAACAGTTCAGATTTTCCAAAGGATTTCCATTGCTGAGATATTATATACTTTTTAGAATTTGTTTGTTTATTCTAGTAGCGGAGGCAATCCCCAACCCCAACCTCCACCTCCAATCCTTGGGTCCTTGCCGGGTTCTGTACTCCTAGAAGGCAGGAGTATATGCAACACTGCATGCCCAGCATCAAACAACCAATGAGTGGCCAGTAGAAAACTGGCAACGGAATAAAATCATGAAGTTTTATCCATGAAATGGATACAAGTCCAGATTGAATTTTCATCATCAATACTTCCATGTAACTGACAAGGAAGTTTTGGACTAGAGACCACTAGCTGCAGAATCATCCAAGCTACATCATCTGCAATCCCAAGGCTCTGCTGTCTTCTGTAGGGAAACCAAACAGCTAGGAAAGCATTCTTACACCCCCTTGGAAGCTTCATGTTTTTGGCTTCATCTTTGTGAAGTCCAATTGTTAAGAACATAGGATGAAGAAGTCTGGAGGACATGCTGTAATCTCCCAATAATTCAAAAGTTAGTTGGGCCTTTTTCCACCCAGGGCACACGATTATTACAAGAGGCTGCAAAGACAAATTCAAATAATTGTGGACAGTGGTTAGTAATCACATTGAAAATTACAGCGAACATTTAAATTTTAAAAACTTATTACAGTAAAACACATAATGCCATCAGTCTCACTTAAAATACTCCCCCTCATTTCAAGCATACTTATCCCGCCATCCCTACCACTTTCTGAAGCAGTTCTGGAAGTCTTTTCTCATGTCTTTACAAGGTGTGATGGTTAAGTTCCATCTGACAGAAAGGCAGCCCTATAGAAACACTATGGTGTGTTCTTATCCACCAGCTCTGGCATCGAGCAACCTCTGGCTCTTTCTCAAAGTCAAAATGGCCATAGAAAATAGATGTTTTGAATCCATTCAGGACATTAAGGCAGCCAAGACAGTGTAATTAAAGATACAAATGAGGAAGTTCAGAACTACTTCAAAAAGTGGCAAGAACAACAGGGTAAATGTGTTCAAAGAAAATATTTTGAGGAGGATTAATGGAAATGTATCTTTTACTATAATACATTTTTTAAAGTTAAGAACACCATATTTTTTGATCCACCTTGTATGTAAACATCCAGGGTAACTTCTTATATAGATAAAGCACTATGTTAAATTTTTGCTACCATTATAAAAGTGGAAAAGTATAATTTCATTAAGATTGATTTAGACACATTGAGCTAGGCTTTTCTAGGACTTAAACTAACTACCTTACAAATATTAAGTCATTTATGTTATAAAATACTCTTACAAGGTAGAGTCCATTTCACAGATGAGGAGGCTAAGGCATAGAAAAGTCAGTTGCCTGGGATTCAGGGCTGCAAAGCTACCATATAATAACAAGACTTAAATCTAGGTTTCCCATTCTTAGGCACGATGATCAACTCACTGCTTTCTAAAAGGGGTCCTAAAAGGCAAACTCCTTTCTTCTTCAGGAAATTACCTTCTGAACCCTGCCCCACACTAGCCCACCACTACATGCCAGACACCCCCATGAACACATGCTTTCTAGTCACTGAACATAAGCCTAACCTTTTCTTTCCTTCAGGCAGTTCCAGTGGGCATAAGCTACAGGCTTGAAAGCAGGCTAACCATGAAGGAATGGAATTAGTCAAGGATATATGAAGGGCAAGGCCCGGCATCCTTCCTTGCGCCCAGCCAGGGTTCTACCTCCATACAAGTTGCATCTCATCAATAGGAGTCACCTGCTAATTTAAGGAATATAGATGCATTCATTCAATTCGATAAACCAATAGAGTAACTAGAGCAAATTTCAAAAGGAAAAATCAAGAGTGTAACACAATTAGAAAAATGATGTTTTCTAATTGCAACTCCAGGTATATTTTGCTATAGCTATGTTTCTCCTTTTGATGTAATGCATAGTGGAACCATGCACATAATGCATCCTTTGTGGCAGGACCTAGGGTGGAGGTTTTTTATCTATCAGTTCGCTTGAGAGTCAAAGTGAATGTCACTACTCACTACCATCTGGTCCTCATTTTCCATTTTGCTCCTTTCTATTATCTTCTCAGTTATTTTCAGATTCTTACACAAGAGAAAAGTAGGATTATGAAACACTGTGCAGTACTACAAGGTAATTTAAAGAATATGTGGCAAAGACAACCAATACTCAACTTTTTGTGTGTGTGCAGGGTCTCACTATGCAGCTCTGTCTCATAGTGATCCTCCTATTTCCTGCCTCCCAAGTTCTGAGTTTATAGGCATGTGCCACCATGCCTGGACTCAAAACTCAACTTGTAATCCAACTCTTCACTCTTGTCAAGAATTAAATTGTCAGGCTGGCCAAACAGCTCAGCAGATTAAAGCACCTGTCAGCAGGTATGGGCCAGGGGGTTCGAGCCCCAGGCCTGCCCTGCTGGCCATGCCTCAAGGACTCACTGAAACTCCTAGCTCTTGGGAGGCTGTAAACAGGCAGATCACTACAAGTCTGATCCCTGAACACCCTGTAGACCCTACCCTAAAATGCAAAAAAAAAAAAAAAAGTTGTGAAGTTGTTAAAAATTCATCCCAAAAGATTTTTACAAACTGAGTCTTCCCAGGCTTATAATGGATAGAAGACATCAATAATCTAGAAGTGTGTTTCACTGGTATGGTTATGTAGCGTCTACCTTTATTCCTTCCTTAGAGTTAGAGGCTGTCATGCAACATCTCAAGGCCTTATGTAACTGCACTCAGCAGGCCTTAACACTGCTATTGCTCTCTTTCTTCTGAATGAACAAGTAAAATTACTGCGGCAAACTGCTCTCCAAAATCAGATGGCATCAGATATTCTAACAATAGCCTAAGGCATTCTAACTTGTGCAGTTATAAAAGCTGAGCGTTGTATGTACATGCTTGATCTTCCTGCTAATATCTCAACAGCTGTGCAATATATTAGACAACAGGGTAATGACATTAGATTTTTAAACCCCCAGGACCTTATCCTTATCCTCTTTATGGAAAGTTACTACTGGCTCCTCTTGATGCAAATCTTTGTTGGCTATATTTATAATTATCCTATTGATTTTATTATTTGACCCATACATAATTTTTTTCTGTGGCCTTGTCTCCTCCAGACTTGAAGCTGCACAACTACCAAAGAGTCTGTCGAGGGACTTTAGATAACTGCCCATGGAGTTTCTCTGACTGCTGATTACAACTGTGACCCTCTTTAGCTGGAAGGAGCAAAATCCATCTTTCACACTTACTCCCCTCATAGCAATTAGGGGTACTTCTTCAGAACACAATAGATAGCTAAGTTAGGTAGGAATATTGTGGGCAGGTCTGGTTCCTCAAGTGGCCAGTGCAGAAGACAGTTGTGGCTGAAAGCACATTCACTGACTGCCATGCTTCGAGAAAAAGCAGAACTATTCACCTCTATACTTGCCCTAGGGATGAACAGCGGTGATAGATATTCTAAGTAGGCATCAGACACCTTGGGGTGAAGCATCAAACTTCCTTAACCCACCCTTTCCAGTTAAGTCTTTGCCCATGTGCACCTGCTACATGACATGTTTCCTATCTGATTTCCCATTCAATTAATATTGCCCAAGTGACTATACTTGCTGTGTGCTTCTTGGCTGACCACAGTTTTGTCCCACCTCACAGCCATTCTATGATTTGATATTGGCTCAGTATTACCTAAGTGACTATACTTATAATATGACGTTATAGTTCTGTCCTGCCTTAGCCCACCTTACCTCATGACTTTGCTCAGGAAATACCCCTGAGAAGCAGGGCTGGTGAGCAACTCACTTTCTTGACTCCTTCTATCCCTCTTATACAGAAGCTTTCTTTCTCTCAACAAATTCTTCCTACTCAAAAAAAAAAAAAAAAAATGGGGAAAAGAATATCTGCCTATATTATATGGCTGCCATGATAGTTGCATGAATTAAGGTCAGTGAGATCACTATATAAGCTCTCCATTTCTAAAAAGCAGAACTCTTCTACCCTGCCAATGGCCCACAAATAGGGCTCAGGGTAAAAGACTGGTGACCAGAAGAAGAGAAAGATTAACACTCTCATAAGATAGCTTTTGTTCTGGGAGTCTGGAAACCAAACCAAGTAATACAACCTGAATTTACCAAAGCACAGGCATAAAATTTTAAAACAAATACTTAATCCATTTTATTGTGAAATAGAACTGTCAACTTACTCCGTTTCTACTTGGTAATGACTTATAGCAGCCCCCCATTTGTAATATGGTAAGCAATGGTGGGAGGTACAACAAAGGGTCCTTTCCACAGTGGGAAATGACAACCACATCACAGCCACGTGCTATGGGAGGCCAAGAGTAAGACTCAGTGTGGCTAGGTCCTGGGAACTTCTTTCTCTGAAGAGCCTACAAAAAATAAGTCGACAACCAGTTACTGGAAAGCAGAGAAGACAAAAGTTCCACTCACTGCTCCCTTTACTCCAATTATCAGTAAGTAGCAGAGAGGTTCTAAGACCAAACTTGGTAAGTCTCAGGAATCTTTTCGCCATACCAAACTCCTACTTTATAACTGTTTTTCTGGGCCCCCAAATCTAAAGATCCAATAGGCAGCCCACTGATCAGATGATTAAAGCTCACTATGACAAAGGCATAGTTTGTTTACTCTCCTAATACTCTGCCAATCCAACAGCCTCACTTGTAAAGCTTTGTTAAAAATATGATTTTATTTGCTTATTTTTCTGTTACTACCACTAAAACCCAAATGTTTCAACAGAGTTCGCCAACCACATTGATATTTTCCAAAAGGCTGAGTTTATCATCACCACCATCTCTGACATCTTCCTCCACAGAGTTCTGAACTTTGGTGGCATGGGACAGCTTACTCTCTGCTGTTAACCCAGGAGCTTCCTCTGTCTGCAACCTCTGTAGTCTTTCTTGGTATGCTTTGTTTTGTGAAGAAGATATTTCTGTAGCTTCTTCACAAAAGGCACAAGGAAGGTCCTCTTTTGAGAGACCTTACTTATGTAAAAATATTTTTATTATATCTCACATTTCTCTGGTTTGGTTTGTAAGTCTGGACCTGAAAGCTAAAATAGCTTCTCTTCAGAGTGCTAAATTCCATGTTGCTCAGTTGTCCCCTGGGGACACCATGCTGGCTTCTAGACTCATGGTGAGACTGACTTTTCTTTGAGAGGTTTCCAGTTCTCCAAAGCCCTGTTAGATGCTTCATAGCCACGCATGTGATATCTATTTGTGAACTGTGCTTTCTGCAGGTATAGACTCTGGTAGCATAAACTCAGCATATCCAGTAGGTCCAGAAAATGTTCATATGATACTCTCTAGAGAATTATCTACTGTTTCCCTTAAGTCTTCCTAGAAATTCCTTTTTTCAGATATTGATCTCAAGTGGAGCCACAAATTCACTTTCCCCCTTCCATCTATTCTTTCTGTTTTCTGTGAACCTCTATTTTATATCTCATACCTGCTGTTTTTAAAAACATGTCATTATTGTTTAAAACTTCTATAGCACTTTGAACTTTTATTTTCTGCTTTTCTTTTTTCTCATCAAACTTCATTTTAATGGGTCTCAACATTCTGTGACAGATTTTTGGTCAAGTTGTTTCCATTAAAAAGTATTAATTTTAAAAGCGAATTAACTTAAAAACTGTCACACACACACACACACACACACACACACACACACACAAAGTGGTCTATAAAACATTCTCCTTTCTTTTTTTTTTTTTTTGTTTTTCAGGACCAGGGCTTGAACTCACGACCTTGCATTTTCCAGGCAGGCACTTGTGCCATGGAACTATCACCCCGGCCCCTAACATTCTCCTTTCTTGCTGAAGGTTTTATGATGCATTATCATTAATCAGTCTTTCACTATTAAACTTAAATGGCCAATTGGGAGAAACAGTTCTAAGACTGGTCTTCTGCCACTGATTAAGATTGGGGTGGCAGGTGTTAAGAGACAATATTCATTTAGCCTTCTGAGCTTTCTGGGCAGGCTTGGTCACCTTGCCAGCTCCAGCAGACTTCTTGTCCACAGCTTTGATGACACCACAGCAATTGTCTATCTCACATCATGAACAGTGAAATGACCCAAAGGTGGATAGTCAGAGAAGTTCTGGACACAAAGGGTTTACCCAGAACCATGTCAACAATGGCACCATCAGCAGATTTCAAAAAATTGAGCCCATCCTCCAGCTTCTTATCAGACTGGCAATCAATCTTTTCTTTCAGCTTAGCAAACTTGTAAGCAATGTGAGCTGTATGACAATCCAGGATAGAGGCATAGCCAACATGGATCAGGCCAGAATGGTTCAAGATAATTACCAGAGCAGCAAAACCAGTTGCTTCTATCAGTGGGTCATTTTTGCTGTCACTGGCAACATTGCCATGATGGACATCTTTGACAAACATAATCTTTTTTTGTTTGTTTGAAAATGAATCTTTATTTTGAACTTTATAAAAGCAACTCAGTACCCCATAGACTGGTGTTACATGTCATTGACAGTGCAAATCCATGTTCTAACATATGTAATAATTGTCAGGAGTACAGTACTCTTGGTGATCTTGTATCAGTCAGATTAAAACAATGGACAATAAAAGAATAGACACATTCCTTAAGGCCATGATTCATTCTTGTCTAAATGCCCCAGTCTGTGACTTCTTTACTCTCTGTCCTGCTAATTATCTGAGCTCTTAAAGAAGTACTAAACCTCTAAGAGGCCATCTTCTGGCAGATCCATACAGTGCACAGCATTCTGGATCTTAGTTTTACCAAAGATTGCCCTCAGCGTTTCAGGGCATAAATGTTGAACAATTTCAGGATCAGCAGGTCCACAGAATTCTCAAAATGTCTTTATAGGATTACTCTGTTGAATCTCCATTGCTATACAAGGGCCAGAATACATTTCTGTCACCATTTCATTATACTCAGATACTACTCCACAGAACTCTTCAACATTAACTTAGTCCATGTTGAACATCTACATAGCTGAAATTTCAAAACATGCATCTCAAATAGCTACCAGGATCTTTCCCAAAAGTCCTCCTCTGATAGCATGAGGCATAGTGATATAGCAGGTACAGTTTGTAAATTTAGTTATGTTTGCTGGCCCACATCCTCCCCTTGAAGGAAAAAAAATCCATTTCCTTATTCTGGCAGCAGAAGCAAAAGAATCTGGGCCATGAGCTGCATTTTTTATCCCATCTGTTCCAAGGAGGGCTCTGATGCTCCCAGGAGTATCTGTACATGCCAGTATGGAGTTTGCAGGGCCAAGCAGCCTTTTCCACTCACAGATAGCATCATCTCTTAAAATCTCCATGGCAATAACATGTCTATTTGTAATACACTGGATCAACTTGTTACAAAATGGCCTTGACTGGTGGTCTGCATGAAAACTGCTACTTCTTTCCTTGAAAGTGTCATGATTTTGAGTTTGGTTATAGTAAACCCAGTTTATTATTTCAATTATTGTTCCAACCTTTGATACTGCATCTCATTTAATCAGGGCTACAGTTTTTTCTTTCCTGCCTCTCAGTTGGCAAGCTGTGTATGAATCTCCATAGTAAACCAACACCAGTTGTCGAGAAAAGACATTCACTTTGTTGCCTATAAATAAATCTTCCAAGCACAGGTCATCATATTTGGTCCATTTTAAAAAGGTATGATGATTCTTCACATCATGCATTTCAACAGATCCATCTGCTGGGTAAAATAAAAGCTTCTAACATCAAAGTGAAGCATTTGGGTCATACCACTCTACAGTGAAAATGAATCTCTCACTATGATTCATGGTTTCAGGATTTTAGCACTGGGCTCACATCATCCTTTGGTTACTATGGCCTGACAGACACGTTCTTGACGTTGAAGCCCACACTGTCCCCAGGAAGAGGTTCACTCAAAGCTTCATGGTGCATTTCAACAGATTTGACTTTAGTTGTGACACTGACTGGAGCAAAGGTGACCCCCATGCTGGGTCTGAGAACACCAGTCTCCACTTGACCCACAGAGACAATGCCAATACCACCAATTCTGTAGATATCCTGCAGGGGCAGCCATAAAGGCTTGTCAGTCGGGTGAGTGGGTGGAAGGATACAATCCAAAGCTTCAAGCAATGTGGTTCTGCTGACATTTCCATCTTTATGAGTGACCTTTCATCCTTTGAACCAAGGCATATTAGCACTTGGCTCTAGCATGTCGTCACCATTCCAACCAGAAATTGGCACAAAAGCTATGGTGTCAGGGTTGTAGCCAATTTTCTTAATGTAGGTGCTGACTCCTCAACAATTTCCTCATATCTCTTTTGGCTGTAGGGTAGCTCTATGGAATCCATTTCGTCAATACCAACCATAGTTGTTTCACACTCAACCCAGTGTGTAAGCCAGAAGGGCATGCTCACAGGCCTACCCATTTGTCTTAGTTACTTTTTACTTGTTGCTGGGACAAATACTGACACTCAAAATGAAGGAAGGAAAGGTTTATTTAGCTCACAGTTGCTGGAGGTTTCAGTCCATATTCGGCTGGCCCAAGGCTGAGTAGAACAGGGCAGAGAGCATCCAGTTCATGGTGGCAGAACAGCAACAAAATGGTGACAGAGGCAACCAACCAACCAGGGCGTAGAGAGCAACAGCCAGCATCTGTCTCTCTGTTTCTCTTTATATTACATTCAGGCTCTCTGCCTCAACCTATCCACCTTAGGCCACACCCATAATCCCAGAAGGACTCAGACCCATAATCCCATTCATACTAAAACACATAATCCCAGTGGATCATGAGTCAAGTCTCAGACTCTAGAAGTCCCTGCCCCCATGATTGCATGAGACTTTGGGGGGACAACTAGACATAAACCATAACACCATTCTTGGGGATATTAGCTTCAAATTGACCAACACCAGGGGCTGGAGAGATAGCTCCATGGCACAAGTGCCTGTCTGGCAAGTGCAAGGTTGGGAGTTCAAACTCTGGTCCCGCAAAAAAAAAAAAAAGAAAAAAAAAATTGCCAACACCGGCAGCAATGATCAGGACAGCACAGTCAGTCTGAGATGTGCCTATAATCATGTTTTTGATGAAGTTTCTGTGTCCAGGGGCATCAATGATGGTCAAATTAATACTTGCTGGTCTCACATTTCCACAGGGAGATATCAATGGTGATACCACACTCAGGCTCAGTTTTCAGCTTGTTCAAGACCCAGGCTTACTTGAAGGAAAACTTCCCCATCTCAGCAGCCTCCTCAAATTTTTCAATGGTTCTTTTGTTGGTGCCACCACATTTGTAGATCAGATGGCTGGTGGTGGCGGACTTGCCAGAGTCCACGTGTCCAATGATGATGATATTAATGTGAGTCTTTTCCTTTCCCATGTTGGCTTTGATCTAGTGGTGGCTTTCACTACATCTGTGCTCTCACAGCAAACCCATTGCAAAAAAGCTCTGCTTCTTTTCTTTATAGTAGTATTGTTACCAGATTTGGGGTTTTTGTTTTTCTGAGGTAAGCTCTCATTACATAGTGCAAGTTGACCTCAAACTCATGGTCGTCCACCTCCTCAGCCTCCTGAGTGCTGGGACTATGGCATGGGCCAGCAAACCTGGCTTATATTTGTTATTGTTAAATGAATACAGGACCATCTCTGAACACTGAGATTGTGGTGTGGGAGGCTTGGAACAGTACTGGGGACTAAAATCAGGGTCTTCATACTGAGCTATATCCATGGTCCCTTTTTGTTCTTGAGATAGGTTCTTGCTAAGCCACTATGCTGCCCAAAGTAGACAAACCTGCAATCTTGTGTCAGTTTCCCAAGTAGGTGGGACTATAGGTACATGCCACTGTACCTGACAATACTTAGTTTCTAGCACTTTTTTTTCTATTCCTGCACTGTTTGTTTCCTTCAGAATTTGTTCTGGTCTCATTCACTCATTTTTGAGACAGGGTCTCCACATGTAGTACAGGTTTGCTTTGAACTCACTATGTAGCACAGGCTGGCCTCAAACTCATGGCAATTGGTCTGCCTTAGCCAACCAAGTGCTAGGATTATATGTGAGCACCACCACATCCTGTGTGTTGTTGTTATTTTCTTTTAATGCAAAGTCTTTCTTCGCATGTCTGTGATTCCTGATGTTTGCTCATACTGAAGAAAAAAACAGTGAAACCTGAGTAGAAGCTTTATGGACAGGTAAACTCTGCATCTGGGTAAATGTCACATCACTGCTGGAACACAAGGCACCAGGTACTTTTACTAGAGAATTTCAAACGGTATCTGTATTAGTCAGCTTATCACTATAACCAAATTCCTAAGAAAATCACTTAAAAGAAGAAAGACTCATCTAGCTCAGTTTCAGAGGTTTCAGTTCATAACTGACTGCTCCACTACTATGAGCCTGCGGTGAGGTGAAAGGGCATGGTGGAGCCAAGGTGCTCTTCTCATGGCAGCCAGGCAGGAGACAAAAAGGAATTAGCCAGCGAGGAGTGGACCAAGGATCAAATATAGTCCTCAAGGTCACTCCCACCATGGTCTACTCCCTTCACTTAAGCCCTACGTCCTGTTTCCATCACTCATCTCCCAATAATGCCATAAAATTATGATCTCACTGATGAAGGTCAGTCACCTCTCTAGTGTCTGTTCCTTAACACTGCAGCACAGTACATTACTATGACCTCAGTACAGGCATCTTCGAGGGACATTTCATAATTAGACCATATGCAACGTCCTTCAAAGTTATTCCTCTAGGGCTGTCAACTTTTTCAGGATATCTTCCAATGTCTTTTGTCAAACAATACAATGACTGCTATGTTACATTTTCTAAAAATCTATAAAAATCTGTTGCCCCTGAAGACTTTTTGCGCATCCTTATTGTTTTTATCTTTATCTTTAAAAAATAGTTTTAACCTTTTTCTTATCAGGAAGGAAACAGATAAGATGTACCATCAATTTACCAAGTGAAACCAGAGATCTATGAAGCAAATTTGGAAAGAATGGTTAAGAATTATATTATAGCTGCCCTGGCAACTTGCTTCCTCTGAGGCCCCATTTCAAACATATTTCAGAAGAGGATTTACAGTGAAACAACAGCTTCTCCACCAAAGAATTATGTATTTAAAAGGTATTAACCTATACTTAAGAATAAATAATAGCTGAGCAGCATAAGCACCTGCCTGGCAAGCACAGGTTTGTGAATTTGATCCCTGATACAAAAAAAAAAAAAAGAATAAGAAATCAGTAACAAAAACTTAGGAGAATTTCAAAAAAGCAAAGACACTATACAACACAGTCTTAGAACTGTTTATATAAAGAAATATCTAGAATGTGGCTAAGTGGTACAACACTTGTCTAGTAAACACAAGGCCCTGGCTTCAATCTTCAGCAACACATACACACACACACACACACACACACACACACACACACACACTCTGCTGTGTTAGAAAATGTCAGTATTTCTTCATGAGTTTATATATAAGATAAATTTATATATGTATTATTACCTTTTTCAGGTCTTCAGATAGTGGTGAACTGTCAATGGTTAGGCAGGGTTCAATCTTGCCACGGAGGACCATGTTAGTTTGCTGTGTGCCTGACTTCAGCTTCTGCAACTAAGTAATACAGATATTAAGCAACCAGTATCTACCATCAGTCATTAGCACAGAGGACCTAGAACTCTATACAGAAGAAAATACAAGATTTCCATGCAAAAATTTAGGTATACATGGTTCTTGAAAAACACCAAAACTACCAATATGAGATCATCTAACCAAATAAAAGAATATTTTTTTCATGAAATACAACACTAGTTAATTTTTTTTTTCTTTTTGAGACAGGGTCTCATTATGCAGTTCAGACTGGCCTTGAGCTCACTTTTGTAGCCCAGGTTGGTCTCAAACTCACACTGATCCTCCTGCCTTAGCCTCCCAAGTGCTGAGATTACAGGCGTGTACCACCACGCCTGGCTTAACACTAGATAATTTTTAAATAATGTCTTTAGACAAAGTTTCCCACCTAAGGAGTTTATCTTTGACTATCAAGACTGGGAGGAAGAAGGATTTTTAAGTATAAAGCATTTCTTACTATTTAACTTTCATAGGGCTTGTAGTACCTGCTGCAGATCAGAGATTCCACCAGCTTTCAAAGGATCAGGGTTTAAAAACTGCAGTAATCTGTAAAATTGTTAAAAGAATTTGAAAAGTATGTTTACTCAACTGAGCTATAAATTCAATTCTCCTTCTTAACACAGGTCTAGTAGACTATATATCCTAAGGTACACTTATCACAGGACTTTGTTCTGTTTTTCTTGGTTTTAACAGACCAAGAAAATGAAGGTCATATTGGCCAGACCAATTATGTGTTTCCCAACCCTGGGCCTATGTTCTATTGGCACCATGCTACCTCCCATGTCCTGCAAAATAGTGAAAGGAGGCCCAGCCAAGCTTAGGGAACACTAAGCTTGGTCAGCTTTATTTTATAGATGACAAGATGAGACTTGCATATGATGGCACACACCTGCAATACTAACTACTCAGGAAGCTCAGACAGGACCAAATTAAAATCCAGGTGACTTTGGAGACCTAGGCTCAAAATAAAATTTAAAGAAAGACTTGGAACTACTGCTTAGTGGTAGAGTATGTGTGTAAGGATCAAGATTTTGACTTTCAACACTGAAAACACAAAGCCCCATAAATAGAGAAATGCCACAAGATTAGCGTCTGCTACTACTTCTAACTCATACTCAATGCCAACATAAGTAAAGTCTGCTGAAAAGAGGAGAGAACTCACAAACCATTTTCAGTACAGTACTTAGGAAGAAAGATTGTAGATTAAATATCCAAGTCAAATTGCACTGTTTTGTGAAGCCCCATCCCTGAAAATGGAATTTCTAACACTAAAACAGTAAAATCCAAATGTTTATCAACTAAAACATGAATAAACAAAACATACTATGTCTATACAATGGGGTGTTAGCCATAAAAAGGAGTAAGTAATCATTTATATGCAACAGAGATGAATTTTGAAGTTTTGGAGATATCAGTTTCAAATTCACCAACACCAGCAGCAACAATCAGGTCAGCACAGTCAGTCTGAGATGTGCCTTTATTTACTAAGTGAAAGCCAGAGCTAACCCTACAGACTATTAAAAAATATTTGAGAGGGAAACCAAAATGAATAGATCTCTACAAATGAAACCGGATAGAACCCACCAAATAGGGCAACCAATTAAACAGGAGAAAAAGGAGTAAACAGTAGTAAGTAAAAGATATGTCAATCATAAGTCAATACATTTCAATTATAACCATCCATGTTTAAATGGACTCAACTCTTCAATTAAAAGAAATAGATTGACAAGAGTGGATAAGGAAGCAAAATCCAACAATAAGCTGTATACAAGAAACACACTTAACTAATAAAGAAACGCATAGGCTAAAAGTTAAAGGATGGAAAACAGTACTACACAACCCAGCACCTCAAAAAAAAAAGCAGGGGTAGCAATCCTGTTGCAGACAGTCTAAACTTCAAACCAAGACTAATCAAATGAAATAAAGAAGGCCACGACATACTGATTAGGGGAAAAGGCTAAAACGAAGAGGTAACACTCACAAATATTTATGCACCCAACATGGGAGCACCAAGTTATATAAGACAAATCTTAATGGACAGGAAAAATTTACTCTCCAATGCCACAATCTTAACAGGAGACCTCAATACTCCTTTATCCCAAAAAGATAGGTCAAGCAGACAAAAAATTAGCAAAGAAGTACTAGAACTGAACCAGATCTTGGAACAACTGGACTTAGTGGACATATACAGAGTGTTCCACCCAACCACTTCTGAATACACATTTTTTTCAGCTGCACACAGGACATTTTCCAAAACAGACCACATACTAATGCATAGGTCATGCTTAAGTATATGCAAGAAAACAGAAATTATTCCATGGATATTATCTGACCACAGTGCAATGAAACTGGAAATAAATGACAAAAGAAATCGCAAGAACCCCAGAAATACATGAAAATTAAATAACACCCTTCTCAGAAACCTATGGGTTACAGATGCAATTAGACAAAAAATTAAACAATATTTATAATTTAATGAAACTTCAAACACAACGTACCAGAATTTATGGGATGCAATGAAAGCAGTTATTAGAGAGAAATTTATAGCCCTGAACT
>PVKN010020049.1:0-16103 GCA_004027915.1 Capromys pilorides
GCAAAGTTTGGAACGTGGCATCAGTGCTTGCAAAGCACCGCTGTCATTTGTGCTCTAGGACTCCATGACTGAAAGTGGACACAGGCAAGGTCACTGGAAGACTACACATGGGAGAGGACACTCCCTTATGCTTTTGTGTTGCCGTGGAAATCGTGAACAGTGCTCAGGGCCTGGTCACAAATAGGAGGGGTGAACTTGAGAGCAAATGGTGGTGAGGCTGGCCGTGGCAGGGTTGCTGGGCTCTGAGGAAGGAGGAATGCTGAAGGCTTCCACACCAGGGCAAACCTGGGCCAAGCGGGGCCCCCAAGTGTTTCTGTCTTTTTCTGGGCAGTGCTGGTTTTTAACCTGTCATTTGTCCTCTCATCAGTGAGTATTGTGTTTACTTCTTAATGGCATACTTGGGAAAATGGCTCACATTTTGGTTGTTTCTTTCTTTTGCTTTTCTATGAGATCCTGAATAGGAGCTATGGCCTTTTCTGTTGAAAATCCCTCTACAGATTAAAAGAAACTTTTAAATGCTTTCAGGCAACTATTAGTCCATGTACTTCAGCCCTCCCCTCAACTTGCTAGAGAAGCAGAAGGCCTGGAAATAGAACTTTTTTTTTTGGCAGGGCCTGGGTTTGAACTCACAACCTTGCACTTGGCAGGCAGGCACTTGTGCCACAGAGCTATCTCCCTGGCCCCCAGGCCTGGAAATAATTTAGGCTAAAATACTGGTTAGGGCTGCAGTGACACAGTGCCTGCCTAGCAAGCACAAGGTCCTGAGTTCGACAGTATGTCAAGAGGCTTTACAGATAGTACAGATAAAGAAGCCTGGAGTTTGTGAGATATTTTTAAGAACTTTTTAAATCTCTCACCGAGAGAACCAGAAGTGATTCGATATACTCCTCAGTTTGCTCTAGAATCTACTGAGATATATTCCTTTTTGTTTGTGGTTGTCTGAATTACCCTTTTCTCCTTGCTGGGAAAAAATATCCAACATCCAGAATTAAGGAAGGAAAGGTTTGTAGCTCACAGTTTGTGGAGCTTTCAGTCCATACTTGGCTGACTGCAAGGCAGAGTGGCACATGGCAGAGGGCAGCAGTTCATGGTGGCAGCTTCTGAGGCTACCCTGGGGTGGGCATGTAGAACTCATATAATGTCCATGCCCACCTCCTAGAGGGGATGAGAATGTTTACGAAGTAAAAACCCTGGTTCACTTAATTGAACTTCTAAATTTCCCATGTTGACACAATGTATCAACCAGTATAATCCACCCCCTGTCAACTTAACAACCAGGCAAATTTCTTTAAACCAGCTTCCTGATACAAAGACATGCTTATTAACATTTCACAGCTTGGGCATTATAACAACAGCTTGAACAATCCTTAAGAACCAATATTACTTACATATAGGATGTATTAGATATCGGTCCTAAGAACCACCAAAATACTTTTCATACTGAGGATAGCAGTGAGTAACACTAAAATTATGCTTGGAATACCTGTCATTCTTGTCTTTTAGATTTGCGCTGCTTGTAATGTAATTTCAGTTACTGCTATACTTTCTCTCAAGTAAATGATTGGTTTACAAGAAAACAAAATGGTATTAAATTAGAGTAAGAGACTAGCAGAAATGTTGTTAGTTTGACCGGCTACAATTTTATATATACTTAGATTTCTAAATGTCTGCATAAAAATGTGTAACTGCTCTTATCACACTGTATAGGGATTTATTAGAATATCAATGATGGATAGAAAATACCGATTCCAAGTTAAGTGTAAGATGTTTGATATTCAGAAAGACAGTGATGCTAAGCTCATGTACCTATGTTATGGAGTATTAATATCATGAAGTTTCTCTTCTGGAGGATTAAGAATGTAAATTTATAGACCAAAAAGTAGAGAAAAAGAAGAGCTACAAGGATTCCCAATATTTTTGCCCTAACCCTTCAAGGTCAGTGAGGACTCAGGATATAAGAGAACCTGTGCTATAACATCCTATAACTCAGTGGTTTCCCAAATTTTCTATTCAAGGAGATTATGGGACCACAGAGGAAAGGGATAAATGAAGTATAGTGTGTCTAAGGAGAGTCATCTAGGGAGAAAACATTTTCTCAGGCGTTCATGGAGAGCAAACTGGTCAAGCAATGGCTGTGACTCATTCAGACGGCTGACACTGACAACAGTTCTACAAAGCACTGTACATGGTTTCACAGTAAATCCTGAGGGGATTTCACTGACCTTGGGAGATATAAAAGTTGTATGTTTTGTTATGCAGGTCTTGCTTCAACTTGCCCTTAACCACCCAGCAGAAAAGTTTAACCACAAGTCATAAAACGTAAAGCTAGATTAGTATGCTGAGCTGTAAAAGGCTTAAATTAACAGCTTCTGACATTGCTAGTTCTGCCAATAATCCATTGCAGTTATGGAATACTGGACTATGTATACAACTACTTTCTCTTAGTTCAATGAGATGAAAATTTTTGTACCAACACTGATCAGAAAAATTATCACGTCTACACCCTGTGCTCTGTATAAACACGAGGACAACAATATGCATTGTATCAATTATTGGGAATGTACTACTATTGATGCCACATTAAAAGAAAAATGAAATAAAGATCCTCAAAATTAAAAAAAAGAACCAATATTAAGTCTAGCAACATTGTATTACAGTAGAGCCATAACGTTTTGCCCCTGTGCCCAGCCCCAAAGACTCATGCACATGAGTCTTTACACAACAGATAGCCTATCTGCAAGAATTTGCCAACAGTTTCAGCGATCCTGGGATTGAATCCAGGGCTTTCATACTGAACTGCACCCTCACCCAATTTTATGCTTTATTTTGAGAGAGCTACCCACTAAGTCACTAAATTGGCCTGAACTAGAACTTGTATTCCTCCTGCCTCAGCTTCCCATAGTTCTGGCTATTACAGGGAAGCATCATCATGCCTGGCTTTTTTTTTTTTTTTAATGTATTTAGTACAAGGTAAACAGGGTCTCACTGCACAGATAGGACTCTAGTGATCCTCTTATTTTCAGCCTCCCAAGGCTGAGATTACAGGCACGTGCTAACTACCTAGTTTCAATCGCTTTCTCAGGATGCCTCGGGGTCAGGTCTGGCACAGTACACCAGGGGTCGAACCCCAGTCCCTGTGTCTGCGTAAGCAGGTCGGTAGCGCCACTGAGCTATCTGGCTTGGTCTCAGCATGCCTGACTTTCTGCTTACGCTTAAACAAGTTTACTTCTTTCATGAAATAGTGCTCTCTCCCATTTCTTTGGAGATGTGGAAGGACATTGGTTCTCTGTGATCATCAAGGCAAAGAAGACGACGTGTGGAGCAGCAAAGCTGCACCATGCTTAAGATGGGAGGAACAGAACGAGCCGAATAATTGCCTCTGCACAGCTTCAAATAAGTACAAAGCAACAGGGCTCTAAAAGAATTACTCTTCCATTTTCCAGAAATAGTGAAGTGACAAAGTTCATGCTGCTAAATCCAAGGATATATAGGTACTGTCTCTCATTAACATATAGCAGAGGAGGAGATGATTCCTCAGAGAAAACTGTTGACTGCGACTCCTTGAAGCAGTTTCACATGACCCGTGAACATACTACTGTGTCACCAAACACCCATGGGAAACCTGTGGGCTGAGATAAAAGGCAAGGAGACTGTGTTTTATGGTAATGCACTTTCTAAAACTGAAGGCGACATCTGCTCTGAGTAAAAGCATATTTTACTCTGAACTCACTGGTATCTCCTGCTTCTAGTTCCTGCAGACTCTCTGACATCTGGTTTGAATCTCTGACATGTTCCTGGTGTCCAGTTCGAACTGAAACCCAGCCCTATGCTAATGGTAGTTCACTGCAATGCGTTTCTTGATTTCTAACAGGTGTGGGCTCCTTAACTCTTCTGGAGGGGCTGCTTTTGGCAAGCCTTGCCTATTTCCTCCCCCTCTATGATTTAGAATCCTAGCTCTAAATTTGCCCACACCCTAGTGAGATACGAAACAGAATGCACACCTATAGTATAGTTCTCCCTTGGTTGGAACACAGTATTAAGATAGTTTGGGTTGGGACAGAGAAAGAATCCTCAATGAAATGTAAGGGATCTGAGTCACATCATACCAGCAATATTTATCACTATTCCTCTTTCCTCTATTTACAGCACTATCTGGTAGGACCCTTGGCTCATAGGGTTTTGGGATGACTTTTACATGCACCAGCGATGGCGCCCATTTAGAGACAGGTGCCCACACTGTAAATCACAATGTACTTATCGATCACAAAGTCCAATAGTGCAATTAAACCCAAATACTGATGTTTTAATTTAGAAAAAAATTCAACTCATATATGAACATCTTTTGTCCTAAAAGAACAACCACATGTGTGCTATATGTTTGCCACCAAGGAATTAGATCAGTGCTTTTTGATCTGATTAGACTTTAAAGCTACCTGAGAAGCTTTAAAATACGTTTTACAGACTGGATCCTATACTTGGAGAATCCTATTTCATTGTTTAGGGAGGAGGCATGATATAAAAAGTTAAATGTTCTCTAGTTATTCTAATACTGTGCCAGCCAAGTTGGGAACTGCCATTTTGATTTACAGTAATTATTCTCCAAGTGTGGTCTCTGGACCAGTGGTATCAGCATCACTGGAGAACCAGTGATAAATGCAAGTTCCCAGATCCCATTCCAGACCTACAGGCTCAGAGTCAATGCAGGTACAGCTCCCTGACCTGTGGTTTTGAGTAAGTTTCACCAATTGTTTTTAAGGCAGGCTAGAGTTGGAAAACTGCTCATTTAGGGGTCAGCTTCTTACACTTATGCACTTGTCTGATGACCTCTGAGGAAAGGAAGCAAGTATTGATATGTTCAGCAAGTCCCAGGCCCTCTGGCATAAAAGGCAGTTGTAGTGGCAAGCTCTTAGTGTTTTCTCTCATATGGTGTATTTTTGACGTGAGGCAGAAAGTATTTGGTATTAATCCTGAGTTTGAGAAAGGGTTTCTTTGTGGGTTTTACACGAATAACCTCCAAGATGGTCTTGAAGTTCTGCAGTATTTAGCTCTTGGCATGTCTGGGTGAATCATATTTCCCACTATTGAAAGCTAAACTCATCTCTTCTGCTGCCCCCAAGAATCCAAAGGGTATTTCTCATGTTAGTTGCACAAGTCCAAAGTACAACTCATACTACATTTTTGGACATTGTTTTTAAAGAATGATTTTCAATTGGGGCCAGGTGGGGAGGATCTTGCCCTCCAGAAAACATTTCATAGTGTCTGGAAGTCAATTTTGGTTGTTACAAGTTGAGTCTGGCATTTAGTTGGTAGCAAACAGTGATGAGGCTAAACATTCTAAAATGCACAAGATAGGCCCTCAAGACAAGGACTTATCCACCCTGTCTCAGTTAATCTTCTCTCAATGCTGGGACGTATGCCTGCCACCCAAAACGAAGGAAAGAAAGGTTTATGTAGCTCACGGTTACTGGAGGTTTCAGTCCATACTTGGCTGGCTCCAAGGCAGAGTGACACACAACAGAGTTCATGGCAGCGGCAAAGAACAGAGTGCAAAGGGAGGGGCCCCAGCTCGGGCAGCTAGCTAACCTCTCTCCCTTTCTTACATTGTAATGCGAATTACCTGCCCCAGGGCAGGTGCAGCATTCCCAAGCACAACAATCAGTCATAAATTCCAGAAGCCACCCTATGACCACATGAGGCATTAGGGGGGCCACCTATACACAAATCATAACCACCCCCAAATCTCAATACTGCAGAGGTTGGCAGCCCTTCTTCAAAGAGATAGGAAAGCATTATAGTGATAGCAACATTATGCTATTGTTTTAGTTTTGAAGAAGTTGAAATATGCCCCAAAGGTCTTTAACCATTAAATAGTTATCCTACATAGTAACTATCCCTAGTGAAGCTTGGGCAATTGCCATTTCAACCAGTTAATTCTTGTTTGCATGTGATATACTTGTAAGGGGCTGGCCAAATAGCTTAGTGGATTAAAGCACCTGCAAGCAGGTAGAGGGGTTGGGGGTTCAATCCCCGGGCCTGCTGTGCCAATCCCACCCCTGGGGTATGCTGAGATGGTAATCGCGACCTGGTGTGTGCCTGTAATCCCAGGCTATAAACAGGAGGCTATAAACTCTTGGGAGGCTATAAACAGGAGGATCACTACAAGTTTGATCTAGTAGTGCGGCCCTGAACACCCTGTAGACCCTTCCCTAAAAATAAAAAAGAAAGAGAGATACACTCATAAGTGTTTTCTTTCTTTTTTTTTTTAAGATTATTTTATTTTCTTAAATCTCATTTATTTGTTTGTGTTATGGCTGGCTCAGCCTTCCCTGGGGCAGGGAGTGGGGGGAGGGCGGCGCAGTATGTGGTGCCTGGGATGGAGCTGCGGTCCCTGCGGTGGCCTAAACTTTCCGATGCATGTGCTTTAGACCGCTGAGCCATCTCACCAGCCCTGAAGTGTTTTCTTTAAAATTAAAAACTTTTTATTTTTTACTTTTTTAGGGAAGTACTGAGAATTGAACTCAGGAACTCATGTTTGCCAGGCAGTAGCTGTGTCACTGAGGTAAGATCCTGGCCCCTCATAAGTCTTATATTGACTAATTTTTTGCCTACTTTTCAAATTAGAATGATGTATTTGTCTTTGATGTTTGTTTCTAATGAAATGTAATAAGTGTTTGTTATTTTCTTTTACTAATTCATATTTATTTAATTTATTTTATCATTTTGTGCTATGATCTATAAAAACTTATCATAAGTATATGATATAATTTTTATACTCCTCCAGAACCCAGTGATACTCTTTTACAATATAGAAAGAACATATTTGAGATGCTGAGCCTGAACAGGAAGGAAGTGCTGAAAAAGCTGTAAAAGAAAAACTGAAAAGGGGCCAGGGTTATAGCTCAGGGGCACAAGCACCTGCCTGGCAAGCACAAGGCCCTGAGTTCAATTCCCAGTACCCACCCTCCAAAAACAAAAAAATGAGAAAGTGAGAAACATTAGCATATCAGAGAGGAAAAATATTATGAAATGGAAAAACAAGAGATGTCTCCTTATTGTCAAGTACTCACAATATAGAAAAGGTAGAATTGAAAGAAGAGATAAAGCTAAAAAATTCCTATGGTGGTCAGTGATTACAATAATTCTATGGTTGGTACTGACACAGGTGACCAGTATCTAACAAGCTATTCTGTAATCAAAAAGGGAAGAAAAATACTGTCATAAAATATTTATACAGGGCCAGCGAGATAGCTCGGTGGTCTAGAGCTCCTGCGTAGGCAAGCTTAAGCAACTGCAGGGACCGCAGTTTGATCCCCGGCACCACATGCTACACCTGCCCCACCCCCAGGGCAGGCTGACCTGGCTATGACACAAACAAACAAACAAATAAATAAATAAATAAATAAATAAATAAATAAATAAATAAAATTTATGCACCTTTTGGACCAAACGATATGAAACTCATTTGTTTTTTATTCAAAACAAGAGTGTTTTCAAAAGGTCTTTTACAATTTAGATTAGGTCTAATAGGCCAATTGAAAATGGGATAATGAAAGGCCAATGAGAACGTCCATCATTCACGTTTTCACTAGTATGTTTAGTAGGTAGACATTTCATGGAAATTATACCTCCTGCAGAAAAAAGGAAAAGCCAACATGACAGTGTAAAGTGTGTCGTTCAAATACAGTTAGTCATTCAAAAAGAATTGAGAGAGCACTGTAGGGCTGGGGAGATAGCTTGGTGGTCTAAGTACCTGCCTGGCAAGTGCAAGGACCCAGGTTCCACCCCTGACACCACAGGCCATGCTGGCCTCAGAACCCTGGGTACACTGTTCTGGCCCCGAAAACTGGCCTGGTGGAGCACACCTATAATCCCAGCTCTGTGGAGGCTGAGACAGGAGGATCACTAGGAGTCCAAGCTGCATAGTGAGACCCTGTACCAAACAAACAAATAAATAAATAAACAAATAAATAAGATTACTGTCCAAATTGTATCATTGAGCTGTGTGCTTGTTTTAAGATGTATAATACACAGAAAATTATTGAATAAATTCGATAAAATTATCATTTTTGTTTTACCTATTATAAAGATTGATGAAAAAATGCAATTTTGGTCATTCTGTATTAAAATATTTGGACTCGTAAGTGGTTAACATAGTCTCATCTGTTGTACATGGTTTAGGCAGAGCCTACAGCGAGCTCTCAAAGATCCTGTTAACATATTTCCTATGCCTTGAAACAAAACCAATAAGCAATTGGTTTCATCTCTTTAAAAACAGCTACAGCACTTTGGTAAGGTAATTTTTCCTCAAGATACAATGTAGATGCCAAGAGGAGGACATATTGCTTGGAAACTGAGAACTTAGGAAAGCAAAGATGGCTTTCTCACTTATGACTTTCACGTTGTAAAATACAGCACCTTTCTCTATATTCTTCCACATATCCCTGTGATATTTTTATTCATTTGGCAGACAGTACTGAGTGCTTCTTCTTTCTTACCTGGACTCTGTGACTTGCTACTACTCCAAGTGTGTTCCTCAGAGCAGCAGCATGAACACGTGGGCATTGTTACAGGACTCCCCCTTCCTACCTATAGAGTCAGGATCTTGAGACTGGGGGTGGGGGGCAGATAGCCTAAAATCAGGAGTGCTCCAGGATATTTGTATCCACAGTAAATCTTGAGAAATGCTGTCTTCCTGCTTGTGAGGAATGGGGAAATCGATGCCTCAGCTCAAATCTCTAAGTCAAAATATCTGAAGTTCATCAAGATCTCCAGTTGATTCTTGCGCAGAGTTAAGTATGAGAAGAGCCAGCCAAAACTATCAAATCAAATTTCCCCACAGTTCAACACTGAACTTAGCCACTGAATTTGATGGGTTCTCACTCAGTTTGGTTTATAACCAGAACTGTGAAAAGAATTAAGTTCGGGAACTGAAGCCACCGTATTTTTCTATTTTCGTCATGTATTTCTTTATTTTAATCTTAGCTACAAGTAGACATAAAAGACTCTAGTTAGTGATTCTTCTTCTTATTTTTTGCAGGAGTGAGGATCAAACTCGGAACCTTGCTCTTGCCAGGCAGGCGCTTATGCTGCTTAGCCATACTCCTGGCCCTAGTGATTCTTAAACTCGATGACATGTTGGGATCACTTGGGGAGCTTTACAATCTGTTGACAGCTAGGTCTCACTCACAGAAATTCTGATCTGAATGATCTGGGCGGGATGTTTGAAGCGTCAGGTAATTTTAATAGGCTGTTCCTCTGCTACAGTCTTTGATTCTCTGCCCCTTTTTCTTCCTTTTTAGTAAAGGTTCTAGCAGAGGCTATCATTTTAAACATCATCATTACCACACTCCTGAGAACTACATTTCTGTCATAACACTAGCCTCTATTTTAAACTCTCCATTTTGGACATTTTCTAGAGCTGTCCCTTGTCTTGTCAAAATTATATATGAAGTTATCAACTCTTTTTTTTTTTTTTTTGTGGGATCAGGGTTTGAACTCATGACCTTGTACTTGCCAGGCAGGCACTTGTGCCATGGAGCTATCTCCCCAGCCCCTCAAGTTATCAACTCTTGATCTTGAAGATGCATTATCCTTGCTGGTCCCTTCTTTACTAATGGAACCACTGTCTTTTTACTAATCCTGAGTTGGAGCCCAACAGTCACCTTGGAGTTTCTTTTTCTTTACTTTCTGCTTAGCGAAAGTCTCCACATTCTTCACTTTTTCCACATTCATGAGTGCCTTCTATATGCCAAGAACTCTTCTAGGTACTAAACATGCAGCCATGGGGCTGGTGAGATAGCTCAGTAGACTAAGCACCTGCTATGGCAAGTGCAGGGACTAGGGTCCCATCCCAGGTCCCACGCACCGGCCCTGCTCCTGGGGTGTGCTGAGCCAGCAACCAAGTCTGGGCATGGTGGCACACACCTTTGCCACCCCAGTGCTGGAGAGGCTGAAAACAGGAGGGTCACTATGAGTCTGAGCTGTGTAATGGGACCTTGTATTAAATACATAAAAAATTTATTAAGCATGCAGCCATGAACAAAACAGATAGGCTTATTTTCCTCCTGCAACTTATAGGTTGGGATGAAATGATAAACCAAAAAATATGGAGGATGAATAGGAAAGTCTTAAGGGGAAAGCAAAGCAGGCAGAACAATGTACAAATACACAGTGGTGTAGACAAGCAGTAGACAAGCAGTACTACAACTTAGGTACTGGAGGCCAGGGACAAAAATCCCTGAAAAGATGATGTTTGAAAGTATCTGAAGACTCTAAGGTGGGGAGCCCCATGTGCATCTGCAGGATATCTTTGAGCAACAAGATGCGAAGGCCCCAAACTGGGCGTGTAGCTGATGTGCTTAAGGAATGGCAGGAGGTCAGCGTGGTTGTTGTGGAGTGTAGGAGATGGAAAAGGACATGGAGGTCATGGAGGTACTGAGTGGGGGTACAGCTATGACTGAGACTGGAAATTCTTTGTTAAAAATGTTGGATCTTACCCTGAGGGACATCAAGTCACTATAGATTTTTGTTTGTGTTTCTTTGCAAAAAGTGACAGCATCTGATTTGTTTTATAAGGAACTCTGGCTGATACAAGCATAAACACAGTGAACGGCAGTAGAAGCAGTGAGATCAGATAAAAAGTTCTGGCAATAATCCAGATGAGAGATAGCTGGCAGCTTGGACTGGGGCGGCACTGTGGGAGTGAGGAGACTTTGTCAGATTCTCTAGACATGTTTAAATTAAGGCAGAGTCTACAAGCGTGGCTGCGTGGAGAGTGAAAGAGAAAAGAGAAAGTTTGGGCTGCTCAGCTAGCACAAAACCTCAGCTCAGGAGTCTGGAAACACAGTGTGAAGGGCGTGGGGAGGTGGAACAGAAGTTTCTTTTCCCCTCCCAGTTCCGGGTAGGTGCTGGCATTAGCTATGGATCCAGTAGCTCAGTTTTGGAAAGGTGTGAGATGTCATTTGGACTTTCAAGAAAAGATGTCAAGTGGCAAGTGAAGAGTTAGCCCAGAGTTCGGATTGCTGATATGGTATGTTTTGGAGAAAGAATGAAATAATGAAGGGGGTGAGAGTCGACACAGAAGGTTCTCATTCCAAGGGAAGACAGCTTACATTTTCGCCAGTGTTCTCCATATTGTTTCTGACCTATACCAAACTGACCTCTAGGGGCATGGCCAAGATTTGTTGCATTTTTTAGTTTTTGCCACAGTAGTGACTACAAGTATTTATATTACCTCTAGTCTTCAAAATATCTCTACAAAATGGGGATCGTTACTGTTAATATGTGGAGAGGAAAACGGCCTCAGAAACACGAACCGGCCTGTCTGGGCCAACTATTAGTATGTGAGGCAGCCAGGAAACGGCTCTGGATCTGTCTGAGTCCCTGGCCTGTGCTTTTTTCTACCTGGTTTCCTCTCTCTGGTGTGGTGAGAGTGGTGGGCATGTATTCTGCAAATGTTCAGACCCAGTAGGAAAGCACAGCTAAGGCCTAGCACCTTCAGAGAAGGACTCTGAACTCAGAGGAAGGGAAGTCACCGCCACCTCCCCCTAGGACTTCTGCCCTCTGGTTCAACTCTGTCCAGCATTATTTTAATGGACTATTTAGAGTTTTGAAGGCTTTTGTTGGTAGGGCTATATTCGCTTACATAGTTACATTTCTTTTGTTTCCCTGAGATATCTAAGAGAAATAGGGAAAAAACATAATTCTAAACGGATGGCAGGTGTTATGGCTGACACATCCATTAACTGTGTCAGCTTCAGGGGTCTGGAAGCTTCTCTAAGTAACTCAGCAGTCTACCTCCTGGGGTGAAAAGGCCATGCCCTGCACACTTCAGGTCATTATTCATTGTGTCAACTTGGGAAGTTTAAAAGTTCAACTGAATGACTCAACAGGAGGCCAGGTTCTTCCTTTGTAAACAGCCTCAGCCTGTGGAAGAGGAGGGCAGGGATGGCGTGGGCATGGCAGGATAGCTGGTATCCCTTAGACTGTTGCCCCTGTGCCATCCCACGAGCCTTGGAGTCAGCTGATTACAGACCGAAACCTCCACAAGCCGTGAGCTAAGGAAACCTTTCCCTATGTCCGTGTCAGGTATTCTGTCTCGGCAATGAGAGGAAAATACCCAGGACAACAGGATAAAAGAACTATAGGGAACCTGCCACAGCTCCATTTTGTTTTCCTGGGCTCTCTGTACTCAACAGTTCTCAATTTGCTTTTCTTCTTAGGTATAGTTCCTTTTTGCACAGGCTGGACCAGAGAAAGGAGTTATTCAAGACAACTAACCACAGACAATTCACTTAATCAGAGAGGTGTGAGTCAAATGGTGGGGTATCTTGTGCTGGGCAGGAATTACTTTTCGTCTTCATAGTGAGCTTATACTGCAGAATCATGATTCTCTGTTTAAGCAAAAGGAAGATCAGCCAAAGAGTGGAAGAGTGAGCTGTCTCAGTGGCATAGCTAGCAGAGACATTGGGCCCTGAGTCCAGGCTTTTGGGTCTCTCTATGTCTGTATTTGTATGGACTAAGGCAATGAGTCCCAGATGTGGGTTCTTGCTCCACCTCTGACACTACCATAGAGCAGGACATTCTAGCCCTCGGGTGTGGGTGTCTTGTATATATAGTAAAGCTGAAAAATGGTGCCTGCTGAGGAATGGATTAAAAAATATGTTGTCTTTTTACACAATGGAGTATTACTCAGCCAAAAAGAAGGATACACTGGAGACTTTTGTAGGTAAATGGATGCAACTTGAGATCATATTCATAAGTGAAATAAGTCAGATAGAAATGTATGAACATCATATCGTCTCTTTAGTGTGAGAAGCTGAAAGAGTAAATAAGGGCCAAAATGTGTAATGCATATTATAAAATGGGAATACATATTATAAATGGGAAAAATAGTTAAAAATAATTATACTACTACTTTTTCCTTGTTTATTGAAAGGAATGGGTTGTGTTAATATTGTTTGAACAATTAAATGCTGATATTTTGTACTCTAAGTAACTAATTTAAAGATAATAATATGTTAACCATTATTACCTTCCTATTATCTCGTTTTGAAATTTCTTTCTCTTTAAAATGAAAAAATGGGCTGGGGAGACAGCTCAGTGGCATAAGTGCCTGTCAAGTGCAAGGTCTTGAGTTTGATCCCCTGTACCACAAAAAACAAACAAACAATAAAAAAGAAAAAATGGCTGGGCATGGTGGCTCACGCCTGTAATCCCAGCACTTGGGAGGATGAGATCGTTGTGAGTTATAGACCAGCCTGGGCTACAGTAGTGAACTCAAGGCCAGCCTGAACTGCATAGTGAGACCCTATCTCAAAAAGACAAAAATAAAATAAAATAAAAAAAAAAAGAGAAAAAAAAATGGTGCCCATACAATAAGAAGAACACTATCTAATTTTAGATCCTATCTAAAATTAAGGATTGGCAATTGTGAGGGAATACTGCTACTATTTTTATTATTTGTTTTCCTGGGCTTTAGTTTTCTGAACTTCAAAGCTAAAATGTGGAGCCAAGCATGCCAGCATGTGCTTGTGATTCCAGCACTTTGGGAGACTGGGGTAGGAGGATCACAGGGTCAAGCCTAGGCAGGGCAACTTAAGACCCCATCTCAAACTTTAAAAAATAAAAATAGAGCTGGAGATGTAGCTCAGTATGGTGGCCCTGCCATTGAAAAATAGATGCATATATAGATGAATAAAATAAAAAGTAAGTAAATATAAAATTTGGGACAAAGGGCCAGGGAGATAGCTCAGGGGCACAGGTGCCTGTCTGGCAAGTGCAAGGTACTGAGTTTGATCCCTGATTCTGCAAAACAAACAAACAGACAGACAAAAAATGATTTTTTTTTATTTTTTTAAAAAAAGATTCCTCAAGGTTTCCTTCCTGGTTATAAAATTTTATCATTTTAATCAGTCCAAATATTTTCATGCTATAAAAATAGTTTGGCTTTTAGGGTACCTTTAAAAAAATCCTATGTAATACTTTATGCCAGAATTTTAGTAATGCCAACAATTACAGCTTCTTGTGTTTACAAAGGGTTGTGAATTCTTAAGGTCCACATCTTAATACTGAAGGACTCCATTGTAGTGAGATGAGCAAAAGCTACCCCAACGAAGGCTGGCTGTCTTCTATATACATAAGCCATCACTTTCTACCAAAGCAGGCAGAGAAACACAGAAATATTACCCCTCTAACCCAGCATAAACCACCCTGACCTGGAAAACCAAAGCTATCTCTCTCCCAGTTAAAAATAAAAAAGAATGGCATCGATTTGTGTGCATTATTCTGCTGTCTAGTTCTGCTTTATCAGAAACAGCATCACCAAAGAATGTCTTGAGGTTCTAAAGGACAATTATGAAGAAGCCAGCTGCGTCATCCACAGCACCATGGTAACCACCACCACTAGAGCATGCAAAAACAGTTGTCACTAGACCCTAAGCCAGTTGGCACTTTGGCTGGTTAAGTAACACTTAAAAACAGCAAAGTAATGACCCATTATCTGAAAAGATTGGACTGCACAACTATGAACCCAGTCCCAGAACTATCCCACGTCTATTTATCAGCTCCTGGGCAAAGCCTGTTAATCATTTATGCAACCAATATTTATTGAAATTTATTGTATATCAGCAAGTAATTCTCAACTCTTACGTTTCCTTGGGTTTTTCGGTTACATAAAACCTCAAATGAGATGAATGCAGAAAAGGATTTCTGTGAAGAAAACTGTGGGATTTGCCTAAGGCAGACACCAAAAGAACTACCAGCTGACAGCCAGCGGATGGAGAAAACGTTAAAAAGAAGACAGAACTGCTTTATATTATGGCATAAGATAGCCACATCCTTATGACCGTGACCCTAAGTCAGCAAGAAAAGATGAAGTTATATTTAGAATCTTTTGTTAAGCAAGGCAGAAATGGGCATAGAACAGTTTAGAAATATCACCAGCAAAAATGGTTAAAACATACTAGTTAGGCATTTGAAGGGAATAAAAATGTTTCACAAACACTTTCATTATACATCATTCCACATAACGCTGGAAGAGCAGCAGTATTACGCCGGGGCCTCGCCAGCGTGCACACACAGTGCCGGCTCTGCTCTTCCTGTGTCATCCTAGCTCCGAGCCCCGCCTCACTTCATAACACATAGCACAGTCCCATCTTTCATTCTCTTTCTTTTCTTTTCTTTTCTTTCTTTCTTTCTTTCTTTCTTTTTCTTTCTTTTTGTTTTTCTTTCCTTCCTCTCTCTCTCTCTCTCTCTCTCTCTCTTTTTTTTGCCAGGCAGGCACTTGTGTCACAGAGCTATCTCCCCAGCCCCAGTCCCATCTTTCTTCTAAAACTGTGTAGAAATTCCCCTTACTCAAATAAGCTTTCCCAGTTCATCCAGGGAATTATTTCTGGATGCCTTCCTACACCCTGGGTCGCCTTGTAGTACCCTTTCCTCCGTGGCCCTTCCTCCCTTCACATTTCCACATTTATATCCAGGTTAGCACACCAGGGCTATGGGGCCCAGTGCCCATTACCAAACTGCCTAGATGCTGGCAGTCATGTAGCAGGAAGGCTGGCTGGTGGAAGTGATGCTTTCCCTCACAGATATGACAGAAACCCTGGAGCCCCATGCGGCACAGCTGGCCTTCACGTATCTGCTTCCTTCTCCTGGAGAGCTCTTGCTCTGTGAACAGTTTCTCAACTCCCTTTAGAGTTCAGCTCAAACGATCCTGCCCTTTCGCACAAGTCCAGCTCTGAGGGCCCTCTGCACTGTTTTTTCAAATCACTCGTAGCTGCTTGTAATTATCTGTTGGTTAGTGTCTCTCTCCCTACTGGACTGCAAACCCCAGAAGGGCAGGAATGATGTCTGCCTCATCCACCTTGCATGCCCAAAGCCTAGTAAGGACTGAATCAGAATAGCGTCTCTCAGTACATAGAAGGAAAAAGGGGAGGGAGGACTTGAAAGGCCACGACCCTCCTCAGGGAGAACACTTAATGCTTTAAAGGAGCCAGAAGCACAATCAAATGGTGGTGAAAACATGGAATTGAGATGGACTACAATTTCTTCAAATGAAAGATCCAGGAAAGATAATAAGAAGAAATCAAATTTAGCGGCAGCCC
>PVKN010020050.1:0-16095 GCA_004027915.1 Capromys pilorides
TCATAGTCATTATAAAAAAGTACTTGTTTTTGGATTTCATAAATTGACAGAGCTTTTAATTACTTTATATGATACAAAAGTGACGTGTTTTGTTTTTCAGGTCTTGCTTTAACTTGCCCTTAACCACCCAGTAGAAAAGTTTAACCACAAGGCATAAAACATAAAGCTAGATTAGTACGCTGAGCTGTAAGAGGCTTAAATCAACATCTTCTGACATTGCCAGTTCTGCCAATAATCCGTTGCAATTGTGGAATACTGAACTATGTATATAACTGCTTTCTCTTAGTTCAATGAAAAGAAATTTTTTGTACCAATATTAGAAAAATTATCATGTCTACACCCTGTGCTCTGTATAACTACTACGAGGACAACAATATGCATTGTATCAATTATTGGGAATGTACTACTATCGTGGTTTTGAAAATGTTGCATTATTATTTCTTATTAAAAGAAAAATAATAAAAAAGAAAAAGAAAAAGAAAACCGCACTGGATGCTCAATATTGAAAACGTACTTTAAAATGCTTTATAAATATCGTGGGAATCAGGGCAACCCTTTCCACATATAAATATTGTATTTGGACCCATGATGACACCTGCAGATGCATTAAATGGGAACATGACATGGCATCTCTTGTGGGATACATTTTCAGATAAATAGTTTGAAACATGGGGGATCAGGGCTATTTCAAGACATTTTTTTCTCAGGAATTTATACTTTTTGATTTTTTTTTTTTTTTTTTTTTTTTTTTTTTTTTTTTTTTTTTTTTTTTTTTTTTTTTTTTGTATTTTAGAGAAGGGACTACAGGGTGTTCAGGGTCTCACTACTAGATCAGACTCATAGTGATCCACCTGTTTACAACCTCTCAAGAGCTGGAGATTACAGGGGCGCCCCACCACACCCATTCTCAATTGCTGTCTTGCACCCCAGGGGTGGATCCAGTGTGGCAGGCCCGGGGATTGAATCCCTGGTCCCTGGCCTTGCACGTGCTTTAATCTGCTGAGCTATTTGGCCGGCCCTTTTTGATCTTTTTTTTTATTATGGCCTGGGGGTGGGGCTGGTGCAGCATGTGGTGCTGAGGATCGAATCGTGGTCCCTGAGGTTGCCTAAGCTTGCCCAAGCAGGGGCTTTAGAGTGCTGAGCTATCTTGCCAGCCCCCTTTTTGATTTTTATAGTTGCCAAACATAAAATTCTAGTGAAGATATTAAGATCTGAGTGTCTGCAGTCTCCATTTATGAATGCAAAGTAAAGTTTTTGATTTTTAAAAGTACCACTAACATTGCTTTTTCACTTACACTTACAGTAATTTAATAAGAAATAAATGGCTTAAGTGAACTTAATCCCAAGATTGCAATTGATTTTGCTTTTCATTAAAAAGTTCAACAGTATTTGGGAAAAAAATGTTATCTAGTTCCTGTCACTCAGCAACTTTGAGTCTAATTATGCTTTGCAGTGCTGATAAACACTTAAATTCTGACAGCAGGGATGGCTTGCGTGAACTGGAAGAAGAGAAGAAGGGACTTCAGAATGTCCTGGGCTGCTTCAGCTTAAGTTGACTCCAACCTCCCAGTTATCCTGAGTTCTCTTAGTGCCAGTTAGAAGGAGCGAGTGGCACTGGAAAGTTACTTTCTGGTCCCTTCCACAAGTACTAACCTGACCCACCAGGAGACCTTACCTCAAGATCAGATCGGACCCAGCCGACCATCTGTCATTTGATAACCTCAAAGTATCTTCGGTCCTTGTCGAGACACTAGAGGTTTCTCAGGTATCTAGGTTACACACTCGGCCAGATAAGCCAATTCCAATTTCACTAGCACCATTGTTTCTGCATATTTTATATAAGAAAGAAAAGAGTGGGAGAAACTTTTTTATATGATATACGTTGGCATAGCACCACGCTTGCTAGAATTCATCTTGAAAAAAAACATAACAGAGTTCCTAAGTCAGGCAGACCAGAGAGCTTCCTTAGGTTTTCCTCTGTCTTGGTGTTGAGAAGTCAAAGACAAATCAGGTGGAGCTTAAAGGCTGGGTACATGTGGACTCCCAGGGCCTAGGCCAGGCTGTCCCTGCAGGAATCTCAGGGAGAGCCAGGCCCAAGCGCTTCTCCTTTTACGATCTATGATTAAAAGTGCTGGGATGACCTGAATTAAAAAGAAATGTGTAGCAGGTCGTTGACTGTAATTTCATCCACACTGGAGCGCTCGGAGTGTGATGGTGCTGTCGTCCTGGCAGGAGCACGGGCAGATCAGCCGCCCTGCGTCAGGGACACAGAGAGATCCAGCTGCTAAGTCACCACAGTGATTTGGTGTAATGCTGGCCCCAAGTAACGGGGATTGTGTGGGGTCTCAGAGGTTTTATAGCTCATGAGGATGTACTGTGCATGACCTATATAAGAAAGAGGGGAGAGAGAAGGAGGGAGAGAGAGAGAAAGAGAAGTCAACAGACATTTAAAGAATGCTTGTGTGGGGAACTTGTGTTGACTCAACTTTGTTAAGCAGGGGTTCCTGTGTGGGTGGTAACCAGACAATGTCACTGTTAGGGGGGATGACCCTGACATCTGATTTGGAAGTGCTGAGCACCAGTATCCCAAGAGTAGGGATCGCGAGGAAGCTGGAGTAGTGGCTGCTACACAGGAGCAGGCAGCCCACTTGGTGCTGAGGTGACACTGCAGTGACACATCAGGATGGTGACAATCAGGGATGCATTAGGGTGCTGGAGGCTGCCCTGCCCGTGTATCACCAGGGAGAAGAGCGAATCCCTTAGTGGGCCATTTATGAGCATCATGGGTTCCATATCTGAGTTGAAGCCAAGAAATAGGGAGCCTTATATTTACTTCGGATTTTTACATTTTTAGAAACTATGTCTATTATCCCTTGACTGTTTTTTCTTTGTTTGTTTTGTGTGTTTTTTTTTTTTTTTTTTTTTTTTTTTTTTTTTTTTTTTTTTTTTTTTTTTTTTTTTTTTTTTTTTTTGTGGTATCAGGGATTGAACTCAGGACCTTGCACTTGACAGACAAGTGTTTATTCTACTGAGCCATCTCCCCAGCCCCAGCCCTTGACTTTTTATTACCTGTCTGCATTTTTCTTCATTATCTCATTTTTAACCTATGATAACCTACTGACAAAGCTAGTAGATATATTTTTTTAAAAGACTGATTTTTTTATTTATGTTTGGCACAGGGTCTCACTAGGCAGCTCAGACTCGTAGTGATCCTCCTGTCAGCCTCTCCAGTGCTGGGATTACAGGGGTGCGCGCCACCACGCCCGGTTTCAGTGGCCAGCATGGCATGGTGTGGGACCAACATGGTATGCAGTACCGGGGTTCAAATCTTGGTCCTTGCACTCTCCAGGCAGGCACTTAGAGCACTGCGTGCTCTCCCTGGCCCAAATCTAGTAGATATTTTTATATTTAAGTGTAATTTGGTCAAATGGATACAAGGTACTATATTACACAAGAGAACAATGTTTATTTGTTTGTTTTATGTAGGAAATAAAAACCTTTTGATTGAAAGAAAACATGTACTGGGAAGAATGTGCAGACTTGGTTGTTTTTTTAACTCTGCGGTTGTCCATTTTTACGCTTGACTGCCTTGTCCAGTTGTTTATCCTTGAAGAGATCAAGGGCCCCGCATCCTCCTGATGTGCAGCTGCTAAAGGCAGCAAGAAAGGCAATGTCCACACTGACGTGACAACACAAAACAGCATTGTCACTTACAGGAGCCCTGCGTGTGCTGGGGTCTGCTTTGATTTTTGGACTAAAGTTCTGCAGCAGTTCCTAGCACAGACAGCTGAAAGATAAACTGTCTAACCAGCATGTTTACTTCTGAGAGGGAGTAGTAGTATTGGAGGTTAAATTAAATATTCAGGGCACCTACAATAATTTCCTATAAATTATTTGTTCTTTGTGCTATTGGATGATAAGCTAATAATCTGAGCCACTTAGGAGCCATTTTTATAGGTAGGTGTGTTATCTGCCAGCAGATTGTTAGGCTTTTGTGTTCCACTTGCTATTTAGAATGCTTTAACTTTTTGTTTGGAAGATTAAGAATATTGAAGGACTTGAAACTTTGAGTCTCTGGTAGAATGCAAAGCAGAAATCCTCTGTTACTGCTGTAGCCTTCAGTGGTTATTTTAAGATTATTTGTAACTCTCAGAGCTTTCTCTCCCCTTTCCCCCATTGAATGTAGGTGAGAAAGGGCTATGAATTTAAAATGTACACAGCTTTGTTAGCCATCTTTGGGTAGCTCGGCTAATTGCCGCAAACCTGAGATGTTTCTGTGGTCTGTGGATTCTTCCAAGAACCTCAGGAATCTTGCCAAACGTATTACCCGCTTTATAAACCAAAGCATCATAATAAGTGAAATACCGTTCGGTTTCTTCCCTTAGCTTTAAACGTGTCCCGATACCTTAGCAATCCATCACAGTCATGCTCTGAGCTACCCACATAATCCTTTTGCTCTATATTTAGATTTATTAAGTGCTTCTCCTGTAATTGATGGAAAAGCTTACATTTTAAAATTATTTCCACATGACCCTGGAGGTCTCCCATTGTGGCTTTAACAATGGTGGAGACGTTGCATTGTTTATTCAAAGCTGCCTGGTATGGCGAGGTCTGGCAGAGAGGAAGCGCCGGATAGCCCAGGGTGGCGATTTAATCTCTTCATGTAGCTGGAGCAGCCTGATTCCCCTGGCAGGGAAAGGGAAATCCCAACTCTATGGCCACCTTCTTCTTTTATTTATTTTTTTCCTTCATTAAATTGAATCTGGAATACCTGAGTATTTCAGGCATTCAGATAATTCCAAAGAGATTCCCTTCTGTTTAGCTGTATATTACAAAGGAAAACATACCGTTGTCCTGTGTGTTCTTTTAGTTCAGTCATTGAAAAGAGACTTATGACATTTTCCTTTTTTTTTTTTTTTTTTTTTTCATACTTTCTGTTTTTTTGGTCTTTCTTTGTTAAGGGATAGGAAGAAAGACAGACTGTTGCAGGGCACTTTTAATGGGGGAGAGACCCCGATGTTCCCTCTGTGCTCTTGGTAAGGAGGGGCTCCCTCTGCTGCCCACGCTCTGTGGCCTCCTTTCTCGGGAGTTTTGCTTTGCACACTTTGGGCTACTCAAACCTAATGGGACATTCCATCAGTCAGCGGTTCCTCAGTCCTAAGTTATGCGCTGTTCTGAGTCGCTCCAGCCCCTCTGTTGGCTGTGTCCACACCATGGACACTACCCTCCTGGCAGCACTTTCTAGTCATCTTGATCATTGGCTAGATGCACATAGCACAGTGCTTGTGTCCAGGTAACCCCATCTTGACAATCAAGAGGACTGATCTGGCACCCTGGGCCTTCCAGAGAAGCCACAAAGCACTTTTTATAATGATAAAAAGGAGAGAGAGGACAGTCCATGCTTGCATGACTTGCTGCGGTGTGCTTGTGTTGGTATCGTGGTTGTTGATTTCCTACTGTGTCTGATATATAAATGGAGCTTTGTCATGGCCTAGCTGTGCACGTAGCAGAAACCGTAGTTTATAGAGGGCTGAGTACAGGCTGAGGTTTGAGGCCTATGCAGACTAGATCCCCCTCTTGAATAAGAGGCCTGCTGGGCACAAATGCTCCAGGAAGCCCAGCTGACAGTCCGGAGCTTGGCAGACCTGAGGCCTGTCCCCCTGTCCCCTGTCCCCCTGCTGCCTGAGCCCCATCAGGACTCATGATTTTGTTTCCTAACAGTTGCTCTTCTCTGCCTTTACACTAGACTGTTCACATCTTTTCAACGTGTACTTTTACTGACAATTAAACACATTCAGAAAAGAAAGAGATTTTGTTTATAATCTACTCCAAAGTTTCTCATTACATTGACATTTAAATAAATTAGCACACTTAAAATTTTAGCTCTCCTTTTCCTTCTGAGTCGCTGTTTTAGTTACTATTCTGTCGTTGCTGGGACAAATACCCGCTACAAAGCTTAGGGGAGGAAAAGTTTATCTAGCTCACAGTTCCTGGAGGTTTTCAGACGCTGCCCCCGCTTTATAGGGACATGAGAAGGGGCTGGGGCGCTGCCCTGTCCAGGATGATCTGCTCCATAACTTGGGGGGGTGTGGGTGGGTGGCACTCTGACAGCGCCTGCTATTTCAACGGTTGGAGCCTCTCTTGGCCACGCCCCCTCAAGCCCCACCCCTCGAGCCGCGTTCTTGACAGCCCCATCATTTACACCAGGCTTTGCGGGGACAACTAGCTACAAACCACAACAGTCTCTAAGTTGCCCAGACTGGGCTGGATCTTGTGAACCCCCTGCCTCAGCCTCTCAGGTAACCGGGATTACAGGCACAGGCCACAGCACTATGATTTGAAATCCCTTTTTCTCTCTCACGGGTGTCTGATTTACCCAAGGACCCCGGGTGCATCTCTGTAGCCTTGGCCCTGTGGATGCCTTCCTGGCTTTGGCCTCCGAGGGTGCCCTCCTGAAGTCTGCCGGAACCGTGTCCTGACCCGTGGCATGGCTGGAAGGGGCTTGCGTGGCTCGGGGATGGTTTTGTGGGGGGCAGGGGAAGCCCTGAGCACCGGGCAGCAGCCACCTTAACAGGTTGTTTTAAGCACTGTTCCTGTGTTTTTCTTGCTCCATGAAAATGACCAGGAAAAGAAAAGGCCACTCTTGGGGCGCATGGATTTCTCTGCCAATTCGGGGCTCATTACCGCTTTAGCGTGCAGCCCTATGTTACTGTTGCCAGGGACCTTGGTCCCCGAGGGCAGCAGGGGCGCTCGCTGGCTTGGCCTCTGCAGGTTGAGCTTTCCAAAGCAGCGCGGGCCACTGCTATCAGGCACAGGCATCCTTGGTGACTGTCATGCACAGCAGCGGATCAGACCGGGCTGTGAGGACCAAAAGCTCAGGCCGCACAGCAGCCCTGAGCGCTCCCCAAGAACAGGGGCCCTGGCAGTGTGTGCCCAGAGCCGGAAGTCATTACAGAACACGGGAGCCTGGCAGTAGTGTTGGCCGCCAAAGGGGCCCTCTGGAGGATTTAGTTCTGTGGCGGTTCCTTCTCCCTGCTACCTTCCTGAGTGCTGCCTCTGTCTTACTGTGAAGCTCAGGCCGGCCTTGAGCTTGCTATGTAGCCCAGACGGGCCTCAAACTCACAATGATCCTCCTGCCTCAGCCCCCCTAGTGCTGGGATTACAGCCTGAGTGAGTAGCAGTCTAGCTGTACTCTGGCCAGAACTACTGGTGTTCTAGGGAAGCCCTTTTGTTCTCTGCTGCTTGGTGGCTACCAACTCCGTGGCTATTTCCTCTGCTCCCATAACTGCACTGTGATCAGACAGTCCCCCTCCATAGCCCTTAGAAGTTTACAGTGACATTAGCTTAAAAAAGGACGGGAAAGCCCTGTAGTGAACAAGAGAAAAGAACTCTGTTAAAAACTTTGAGTTAAACCAACTTATTTGCGTGAGAAGCCACTTTCGCTCCTTAATCTACAAATGAGCTGCTTTCCTCTTAAGAGTAGCTGGGGGGAGGGGGGCAAGGAGATCGGTCAGTAGAGTAATTGCTTGCCTGGTAAGTGCAAGGTGCTGAGGTCAATCCCTGGTACCTCAAAAAAAGAAGTACTTTTGGGAGGAAACTGACCAAGCCACTTTCTGACTCATCCGTTCTGTTATGGTTCAGAGCTTTCTGACAGGCGAAGCTCACGTCAAACTGGCTTTTGATGTTGGGCTGAATTGAGGAATGGGAGGTGTGGTGTGGCCAAGCACTTTACTAATTCATAACCGCATCCCTCTGCTTTCTTTGTGTGGCTAAGTACTATGATCTCTGACCTGAAAGCAAGAACACTGCTCACAAGTAAATATTTCAAAGCGCCTGTGGCGTATGATGTGCGTGCATTTGTGTCAGAGAGGCCTTTTTTGTTGGGGGAAAGAAATGACACACTTTCATCTGCTAATGAAAGTGAGGTGGTTGTTTTACAGTCGCTTGAAAGGAAGTACTTTAAGAGCCAAGGTTTAGATTTGTGGTTATTTTTAGATGCAGTTGGCCAGTAGCTTCAGTGATTGGAGGGTTACAGGATAAGTCGTAATTCCTGAGTGCTCCAGAACCCTGTTCTGAGGGAGTTCGTGTGCTATTGTGAATGAATCCTGAATGAATGAACTCTGCTACCCACGGCTACTTGGACCGGCTGGAGGAAACGGAAGCATGAGTCACGGATGCAATTGAAGAGCGTGGAGGGGAAATCGCTGACTTCAGAGCCAGCCCAGAAGCCTCGTAGGGTGGGCAGAGCCCAGAGTGGGGTGAGGAGAGGGGCTCTGGGTGTCCTTGGTGGTCTGTGCACCACCCGAGTGACAGTGGCCCTGTGAATGACTTGTCACCGAGATACCACCCAGCTTCAAGAGCCATTGTGTCTTTGAATTCCACTGATTTTCTTCTTTGTGCAGAAGTGGGTGTGTATGTTTTAATAGCCTTCAGATGGGATTCATCAAGTCTGCATTAAATGTGTAAAATCTGAACTGCTTGGACACTTTGGCCAGAAAGCACACTCCAGACAATGAAAGACATGGAAGCTTCGATTTACAGGGGACCCTTGGCTTACAAGCTCAATTTGTTCCCGAGCACTGGTTGGAATTCAGGCTGTCAGGGGAAGCTCAGGCTCCTCTTCAGTGCCTCAAGGTCTCCCCTGCATACAGCAGATCTCAGCATCCTTAGAGAGGCGCTGGCCCAGGATTTCCACATTAACCCCACACAGGAAAGGACATGGTAATGCTTGTTCCTTCCAGAATTCTTTGAGGGCTAAGTCTGTATCTGAGACCATCTAGACGCACAAACAGCGTCACTGGACTCCACCCAACTTACTCTGGTCATAAGTTAAAACTAAAATTCCAGCTGTAACCCGAGTTGTTCGCCTGCCAGGCCCATTGTAAGTCAAGGATCTGCTGTAGAAGCTTCGCTCAGGGCAGCTGCACGCTTGTGGTGTGGCATTTGATGTCTAGAAGGAAGAATCCTCGATCCTTTTGGAGAAAAGGCTAATTATTGTCTACAGATGAAAGCTTTACTCTATCAGAATTTCTTCTAAAAAAAAGTTGAAATAGCTCCTAGCTACCTTGTTTGATTTGGTTCACTATATTTAGAAAATATTTAGACTGGCCTATTAAATATATATCCACACTCCTGCCACCTTAGCTCTTATTACACAGTGTGTTCTTGTTGTAGTTGTCTTGCTATTGTTTTTTCAGACAGGGTCTTGGTTAACGCTAGCTATAGTTAACTCACTCTGTGGTCCAGGCTGGCTTCCAACTCACAGTGATCCTCCTGTTTCAGCCTCCTGAGTGCTGAGGTTACAGGTGTGTGCTGCCATGCCAGGCCCTCATAGTTTTTTCTTTTTTACATTATCACTCTTATATAAGAGTGACTTTTGCTTTACTGATCATTTGCTTATTTTATTTTTGCAGGCTAGATTGATAGGGCTTTGAAATGTTGGTGCTGCACCTAATTGGAAATTAACAGCACCTCCTTAAAAAGTAATGACACTTAGTTCTATATTTTGGGAAGCCAGAAGTAGTGCAGTATTTTTGAGTCATGATTAAATTCTCTTTAGTTTTCTTGCCTTTTTTTTTTTCTCAGTACCAGGGATCAAAACCAGGACTTCGCATATAGCCAAGCAGTCTACCACTGAGCCATACCCCCGGCTCTCTTCAGTTTTCTTAACAGCTATGAGAATATATTAATGGTCACGGAATATTTTTCTAAAAAAACTGAAAATATTTCTAAATGGTACCTTCCAGAATTACACTGTATTCGAACGCTGTATACTTGGACTCACGTTTCCCTACAGCTTAGGCCACGTAGCACATTCTCTACCACTACTTTTGCCCTTGAGCAACTTAGCCGAAGCCCCCCCTACCTCCTCTTGCTGGTTATCTTCTGTAGTTCAGAATCGTGCTGGCCTGCAGAAAAGCTAGTGCTTGACTCCTACGTCTCACTAGGTGGCGCTGTTGGCACTCTGGTTCTCCCCGGCTGTCCCGCCCACTTTTCTTCTACTGCTTCTGACTTTATGCAGCATGGATTGTTCTGTTCTGCCACCTGCTGGTCACCTGCGGGCAAACCGCATCTTGTTTTTCTATGGACTCCACGGGTTAAGACAGGTTTTCAAATGTGAATTTCCGGTGGAACCTCGATGAGCCAGACATTCTCATTTCTAATAGAGCCATCTGCTCCAAGTTAAGCCTTTCGCACCTAATGTTGCCGTGATAGCGTTAATTTCCTCTTCCCTGGAGCTTTTCCCAGACCAGGTGTTAAAAGTTTAATAACACAACACGAGAGATCAGTTTTCTGTGTTAATCTCAGAAGGAATGTTTCCTATATTTTCCCGTGTCTCCGCTACGCACAGAAGACCGCAGGGGTTCTCAGCAGTGGTTGGATAGACGGGGCTCACGTTCTACGCCTCGGAGAGGTGTGAGCTTGGAAATTGCTGCCCTTTTCTTTGGCTTAGTTTATTTTCAGTATCATTACAGCCAGTTACTGTTAGTTTTAACGGACCGACTGCGGAAACCAACTGTAGCAGCGCTGACAGCTTCTATCCCTGCCAGGGCCTGGCCAAACAGTGGCCAGGGGCTCAGATGTGACTCCTGGTGCCTGAACTGTGGCATGCAACCTCACCTGATGCCAGTTTCCTTGTGTTTCCAGCCACAGTGCATGATGGGATTATCTCTCAGTCTGCCCAGCCCTAAGCATCCATCCCTTAAAAAGATACTGTGATGGGTGTGGCCCAGTTCCTCCTGACCGTGGGAAGCAGGGTCCGTGACTTCCTTCTGGTGTCACCGGGACAGCAGCCGCAGGGATCCTAAAACCTCAGCGCTCCTGCAGGGAGTTTCTGAAAAGGCGGATTTCATGGTTTGGGTCTCACGTGCTTTGGAGCATTTGTGCGTATTGGAGTTAGGAAGTCGTAGCAGGCATCTTTATTTTATCTTCTGCACATTACTATGGGTAACACGGAACTCACATCTAACGTGGCAGTTGTGCCTGCAAATCAAGGTGCCTTTTTCAAACGTTAGGGGTTAAGTGGGAAGGAAGAGCGCACTCTTACACGATGAGGGAGGCTTCGAGAAACATAAATGCCTGTAGAAAACCTCCAGAGTCAGTCTAGTGTGAGCTATTAAGAACCTCCTATGAAAGATAATTCCAGTGTTTGGCTTCTCGGGTGAGAAGCAGCGGGACACTGATGCAGTTTCTGCCAGGCCTGGCCCATCCCTTGTCTCTGATCTGCAGGTAATGCAGGGCCCCGGACCCCCACAGATGCTCACAGGTGGGCCTGGGAGCCGTGCCCCTCCCCCACCTCTGTTGGGCTGCTGGCGAAACACTGGTTTAGACTTAGTTTTCCTTGAAGCAGGCTGCTGTAGTGAAGCACGTCAGATGTGTAGTTCTCTTCAAACTTCACTGTACTCTTGATTTGCAGATGTCTCCTCTGGAGGTGGCCTAGTAGATATACATATTCATTCTTTTTTTTTTTTTTTGAGACATGGTCTATAAGTTCAGGCTGGCTGTGAACCCATGGCGATTTCCTGTCTCAGCCCCCCACATGCTGGGATTACAGGCCAGGGCCACCACGACCTCGTGACCTCATCTCTGGCATGGCTGCCTCTGTGAGTACCCAGCTTTTATACATTAAAGAATATTTGACACCATTAACTTTTCCCCTTATTTTGAAATCAAACCTCCTTTTGGCTGAGCATGTTCTTGTCATTTACAGCCAGTAAGTTGTGCATTTTGTAGAGTTATGCAGTGACTGGTACTTCTGTGTTTGTTTAAAAAAAAAGAAAACAATTAAAGAAACCTTTCACAAATGCCTAGGACATATTTTATATCTGTATAGAGTTTGTGCAACTTTGGGGTTTTTACGTTTCTTTTTTTTCTCTTTTTTGCCATAAAAACAGTAAGTTTGTTGGTAATGGAAAATACTGCTGAGGAGAAATATCCTCCTTCTGGGATTTTCAAGGAATCCACACACTTCATCTTAACCAAGTGGCAGAAACTTTGGAGACAAGAAAAAAAGACCAGAGCGCCTTTGGAACCTTCAGCACCGGGCAGGTCCAGGCGCCGGCCCCTCCTCATGGTGGCCTCAGGGAGGCCCTAGTGCCTGCCGTTGCCCCAGCTTCTCAGGAAATTTGGGGTGGCTGCCTAAGGCTTCCTGGCTCCGACAGGACAGGAACATACAAGAGCTCAGTGTTCTCGGTAACCGTCATCATGCCACGGCAAGCCTCACAGAAGGCGCAGAGGTAGGCAGGGACCTGTCCCTGCTCCTCTTCCTGCGCTTGAGGTTCTACACTTGAATCTGAGCCCTAGGGAGGTGGAGGCCCACAGCTATCACGGGCTCTGCGATAGAGAGCCCCGGAGCCCGGCTGGCTGTATTTGGGGCTCCTACTCTTCTTGGTACACATAAATTTATATTTTTCTCCTTTCTTGCATGGCATTCCCAGAAATTCTGTTCTTGCCTGTGGGCTCCAACTGAGTTCAGTCCTTGCTTTTGTGTGTGTGTGTAGTTTGTTTGCTTTTTGTTTCATTTTGTTTTTTGAGGCAGGGTTTTGCTGTGTACCCCAGGCTGGGCTTAGACTCACTCCGATCTTTTTGCCTCAGCCTCTGAAGTGCCAGGATCACAGGCGTGCGCCACTGTGTCTGGTCTGATGCTTGCTCTTGCACAGCCCAGAGCCCCTGCACGCCTTCTTCCTCCCATCCCTAACATTACCCATCGCAGCCCGGGAAGTACAGAGCCCCCAGGTCCAGGCCCACTCGGGACTCCAGGAAGGGCACTGCCTGTGAAGTGGGTGCGAGGGGTGCCTGGGAGACCTCAAACAGAGAAGCTGTCGGTCAGACGAGGGTTATGGTGAGGCAGCCTGCTGGGACATTCCCCACGCCCCGTGTTGCAGCTGCAGTAAGGCCCAGCACGAGGATTCTCTCCAACCTACGAGAAGTGACCCCAACATCTCCTGGCTGGGCAGCACTCAGCTTTGAAGCAGGCAGAAGCCTGGAACAGGCCTGGTGGTGGACAGTGGGGCCCCGTATGCCATGGACTGAGGTGAGCTTGGGGTGAACCGCTAGGCTCCGCCTGGCTCTCCTAGCCACAAGCTTTTTATTATTTACTTTTTATTTATTACCAGTTAGTGCTGAGCATTGAACTCAGGGCCTTGCGCATGCTAGGCAAGTGTTCTCCTGCAGAACTACCTTCCCAGCCCCTTAACTATTTTAAATACCTGACATTATGTATGGATGAGGTAAGGCGCCCCTGGGCTGCTTGGTAACATTTCTCTTGCCTGTCAGGGTGGCGCACGTTCCTTTAAACCTTTCATTGCCTCACATTACTGTAGAAAGAAAATGTGTCCAGCCAGGTGGGCATAGTTGTTTTGGAACTGTGTGTTTGTAGCTGGCGTAGGGGTGTGCGCTTCGCGGATAGGGATCTCCCTGTCTGGCCTGGCCTTGTCCTTACCCGTACTCCTCTGTGTCTCACTGGTGACATCTCCTTCAGGTACCGTGAGGTTACCTGCTCTCCCAGCTCCTGGTGCCGGGGCGTATAGAAGCAGTGGCATGTCGTGAGGTCAGCGCTTCCTCTCTTAATTTTCCTAATAACCCAGGAAAGGGGCGTCCCCGGCTCTGTGAGATAGTGCTGTCATAGTTCCATGTTTCAGGGAGGTGACAGGGTGGTGGGACTGGGGATAGGGGTGTGAGAAGGGTGGGTGGTCGGTGACTGAGCCCTCCAGGCTGCCCTCGCCAGGATGGAGAGAGCCCAGCGTCCACTGGACGCAGTTCTCCGGAGTGGACCCTGGGCTGGCGTCCACAGTAGCGGACATTCTCTGTATTTCTCATCCTGCTCAAACCTCCAGAGCAAGGGTTTCAACTCAGAATTTCTGAATGTCTTCGTTTCTCTTCAGGCCTTTTGTCTGCTGAATTTCTCCATGTGGACCAACTGTACTTTAGAGGCAGTGCTTTAGAGGACTGCCCAGGGGCCACTGGAGTAGTCGTGATCAGCTTGGATTCCCCTTCCGTTAAACGGCCTTTTCACTCGGAGGTTCTGAACATCGTCTGGGAGTTGGCAATATGCGTGGCTATGCAGCTTGTTGAGGTGGAGAGAGGAACATGCCAAGATAAGGCTGTCTTTGTGCGCTGCGCTTAGGTTTTTGGTAGAGGAGGGGCGGACAGCTTCCCCGCCTCCCTGGCTCTTTGCAGAGCTATAAGTTAAGTTGACATAAGGCAGATCAGCAGCAGCAGAAAAGCCGTATTTAATTACAGTTGAGATTCCACCAAGCAGGAGGCCGGCGGGAGGCTCAGGTGGTTGAAGTTTACTTAGGTCGCATCTGAGCTGCGGGAAAGAAAGGGGCTTGGCGGCTTTGGGAGGAGGAGGTGTCCAGAGGTAGGACAGGGACGGGCTGCCAGGAGACCTTCCTCTGCAGACTCTGCTCAGGTGGAACCCTCCCTGGGGCAACCCACAGCCTGACGCTTTTACTAATGATGCAGGTTTCCTATATAGATACAGTTCCTTTTTTTGTTTGTTTTAAACTGAGACAGGGTCTCACTGTTCAGGCTGGCCCTGAACTTGCTGTGGTCTTCCTGCCTCAGTCTCCCGAGAGCCGGGGTGATAGGTGTGTACTACCACGCCTACCTCTTCTTAAATTTTATGTATTTAAAGAAAATACTTTTATGGAGCCAATGCAATTTTAATAGACATGTGGAAAAAAACCCACAAAAAAAGTCTATGCTATTAAGCAACATTTTTAGATCTGTCCAGCTGCGAAGTGCTCTTTTGCTACCCAAACAAGGTCATAGGAAAAGGATCAGAGTAATTGGTTTATGAAAGGTACTAAGGTTTTTTTTTTTTTCCCCCCCTTTTTTTTTTTTTTGAGACAGGGTCTTGGAGGTGGGCCTTGAACTCACTTATGTAGCCCAGGCTGGCCTCGAAATCACAGCGATCCTCCTGCCTCAGCCTCCTGCATGCTAGAATTATAGACATGTGCCACCCCACCCAGCTTTACAGAGTTTGCTATGGTTCCTTTAGTTGCAACATGAGTGGAAAGTTTTAAATATTTAAAAAAAGTGACCTTTAAAATGACTTGAACAGTATAATTCCATTTATGAAATGTAATCACACAAAACAGTACTATGTCGTATTGATGAACACACAGATGAGTACTAAAAGTGTGGAAAAAATGTTTGGGAATGCTAGATCCCAAATTTAGAAACATGGTTTCCATGGAGAAATGGGCTATTTATCTGTAACATTTATTTTTTGAGAATTTAAACCAAAAAGAAGGGGAAAAAACTTGTTTGGAGGCTGTAGTGAAGGGGCACGGTTAGTCCCGTACCCTCCAGGAGAAAGCCGTCCTTCCCTCTAGGGTAGCTGCCCTCCTCCCCCAACATGCTCGGGCGACACCTGCCCAGCCAACCAGCTCAGCCAGATCCACCCTGGCGATCAGAGCGTGACAGATGCCACAGCGAGAAAACCCACACATCAGAAGAAAAAAAAAAGAAGAAAAAACTGGAACAAATATGGCACACTGTTAAGTGTTACATACGTGCTGATTCTTGTGTTTAATTCTGAATGAAGATTAAAAACTAGATGAGTAGAAAACTAGTGTGTGTTCATCAGAGAACTCTAGAAAAATATAAAGGTGAAAATGGAGACTTAAAATGACCTCTTTCACTGTGCCCTGCTTGTGAGATCTGCTGGTGAGGTCTTTCTTTTACCTGGGGTTCTTCCTCTTTATTTAGGTAGTACTACACCTAGACTTGTGATGTAGTTTCTGGGCGTTGTTAGAGAGGTTATAAGTAGAGGCGTCGGCTCTGAGAGCGTAGTGGTTTTCAGGCTTTAACATGCCTGATTCTTGCCACCAAAGCTTCTTTTGAATGTGGGATCCCAGGTGGCTCCTCCATAGGATCTGGCAGTGTGGATTTTAAAAAAGCTCTTCGGATTTTCCCCCCCATGGTTTTCTTTTTTTTTTTTAGAAAAATAACTTTATTAATCATTATTAACCTGTACATGAAATGCAGTTAGTATTCATTTACCAAGTCAAATTTGAATTGTTCCATTTGAGTTGAAATTAGGAAAATGAAACTGCATATACACTGAGAATAATACATACCAATGTC
>PVKN010020051.1:0-16103 GCA_004027915.1 Capromys pilorides
AAAAAATTGTCTAAACACCTCCTTACATGCCAGCTCTGGTGATAATTACCAAATGTCTATATCTAGAAAAGCAGGCAATTCAGAAATATCCAGTTTTGCTATTATTTATGATACACATGTGTGAGTTTCCTCTAAATATAGACATTTGGTAATTATCACTGGGACTATTTGTTAGAATTCCAAAGAAGATACCAATAAAATAGAAATATAATTTATTTGGTAAAAATGTAAATGATGAAAATTCTCATTATCTTTTGCAGAGTACGGTTCTTAGTTTCCTATTCATATTTCATGTAATAATTTTGGATTAGCCATCTGGTTTGTTGAGGGTTGAAAATCTGTTTAACACCAACGCAGAATTTTTGTTAAAAAATAAAACAAGTCACACAGAAATCACAAATGTTTTTCAGGTATTTCACAATGCTAATAATGAATAACTTTTAGGAGAAGCGTGTAATTTTCACTTTACCTTTCATACTATTTTCCCTATTTATGTAATTTAGCTTTACATGCAACATGTTTTCCAGCGTGTTTTTCAGGGTTATCAATATGAATGGTCAACCCATAACAAGTCTTAGCAAAAATCTGTGTTGCATGACCCATATTTCCCAGCATCATTCTTTTCTTTGTTCAAATTCTCATATCTGTGGATTGATAAAGCATTTTCTCAATGAGGCCAAGTCTTTATCCTGATGTTAAATTATCTCTTCCCTGTCTCATATCTTCAAATAGAGTTAAATCCTCTGTTGATCATGGATGAAAGTTGTTGCCCTAGAATAAGAGTAGCAAAGGATAGATTGAGCAGTTCAGATCCATGACTTTATCCTGATAAAACTTTGCAAGATGTTCAACATAAAAAGTGTGAGGGTGACACTGAAAGACTCTCAACCTTTACTATGTACAAAGCTATAGTAGTCAAAATGGTGTGTCCTGGAGAAAAACAGACAAACAGATTGATGGAACCAGAGAAGCTAGAAGCCTAGAAGAGATTCACTTAAATAAAACACCTGATCTTTGACAAAAGAGTAAAGATAGTGTAATACCCAAAAGACAGTCTCTTCAATAAATGGTGTTGGGACAACTATATAGCCACTCACAAAAATGAACTTCAGTAGAAATCTTATCCTCTTCATAGCAAACAGACCATTGTTCTACACTTGAAATGCAAAATCAAATGCAGGAGGAAGCCTGTGTGTGTTCTCACCTTGACAATAACTTTTAGCCTGTAGTGCTCTAGACATGATATATGAAAGAACTGGTAAGTTAAGCTTCATTAAAATTAAACATTTCTGCTTTGTAAAAGATGCTACCAAGACAAAAGAAAGCCAAGTCATGGCCTAAGAGAAAATGTATTTGAATGACATATCTGATACAGACTTATCCAAGAAAATAGGCGAAGAGCTCTTGAAACACAACAACAAGAAAAAAAAAAACTAATTTAAAAATGGGTCAAAACCATGATCAGACTCCTCATAAAGAAAATAAGTACCCCAGGCCTGCCGTGGTGGCCCAGCCTCTGAGGCACCCTGAGATGGCAATTGAGACTGGGTGTAGTGGTTTGTGCCTGTAATCCTAGCTCTTGGGAGGCTGTAAACAGGTGGATCACTAGGAGTCCTATCTAGTAGTGAGACCCTGAGCATCCTGCAGGCCCTTGCTTAAAATACAGAAAAAAAAAAAGAATGAAGGAAAAAATGTGGATGGCAACAGAAGCACATGGGAAGATGACCCATATCACCCACCGCGTCACTAGAGAGACTCAAATGAAAGTTCGACCCTGCTGCATGCCTATGAGAATGAGCTGCAATCTAGAGCATTAACAGCTCCAAATATAAGTAGGGTTTTGGTGCAAGAGGAATGCTCACCCAGTGCTGACCACAAGGCAAAGCAGCACAGCCCCTTCGAGGGCAGGTCCATGGAAAACTAAGCATACCTTCACCACATGATCCAGCCCCACTGTGCTCCTTGGTACTTCCTGCCTATGTGCACATTAAATATATATATCCAGATATTTAAAGCTATTTTATTCATATTTGCCCAAACTGGGAAGCAACTAAAGTGTTTGTCAGCAGGTAAACGGATAATGAGATATGACATATCTTTGAAAAGAAGTATTTTCACCCTAAGAAGAAAAGAGCTATCAAGACATAAAAAGATATGGGGAAAACTGTATGAGTCCAATAGGAGGATATGGTGGAAAACACAGAGCTATGGGCGGAACATAGAGATTATTCCTGCAGGAGTTAGCATGAAGAGGAGGATGTAGTGGTGGAGCACAGAGAAATGTTAAGGCAGTGAGAAGTCTTTGTATCACCCTGGGATTGTGGATGCATGCCACTGCCCATTTGTAGAGGCCAACAGACTAGAAGGTATAGTGTGGAGATGAACTGCAATGCAAACTGTGGCCTTTGGAGGATTATGAGACCGCAGTGTAAGTTCATGTGTGGTAAGGAATGCACCACTCTGGTGGGGGATGTGGGCACTGAGGGGCATGCATGTGTATGGGGATCAGAGGTATTTATGTCTACCTTGGTACATGTTCTCGATCTTTACGTAAACCTAGAACTACTCTAAAAATCAAGTTCTTAACAAGTAGGTCCATTTTGTTGTTTTATATTTATTAGGCAATATTCTTGCTAGTGATTCCCTTTCTCTCCACAGGAAAAATAAAATAGACTGTTGACTTCATTTGAAAGGATTTGCCTGTAGCAAAAATGCATTCTTTTTTATCTTACTGGTTGGCTTTGGCAGTTGTGCACTGGGCCTGAAACATCAGAACATCTGATACTTCAGATAATGGATAATGTGTTTTCATCTACTCAGGTAGCAGGCAGAATGGATGCGGGTATTGGACTCCAAAGCTCAAACTTTGGCTTACCTAAATATGCTTTTTTAAAAGTATTTGACGGAGAAAGAGATCTGCAGGAGGAAAAGGTAAGGCACAAAGGGGTAAAGAGACAGAAAATAATCAGGATATGTTATATCCAAGTACCAATTATCCGGAATATATATCTCTATTGTTTTGCAAACATACATTGACTTTAAAATGTACTCTATGAAGGGAACAATTGGACTGCTTGGACACAGGAGCGGGATTTTATGGCAGTTGCTCAGTGCCACGTGCCCAGAATGCTGCTTTGAAGGGAAAACTTAGTGGAACTAGGGAACAACGGAGTCTGGGCTGCTCTTCCGGTTAGGATCTGTCCCAAAGCTGAGCAAGACATCCAAAATAAGCATGCTTCCAGATGCCCAGGGAAACACGGGGGCGAGTGGCAGCACGGTGACTCATGAGATTGTGCAATCATGCCTGATTTCACTGCGAGAGGCGGAAGAATGCGCAACTCTGCTTCGGGATCTCTTTCTTTTATTCTGCTACCTGTTGACAAAGCCATGGCTGGGGAGCTGCATTTTTTTTTTTTCTTTTAAGGGTATAATTTTTGAGAAAATGTAAGTACAGGTGGACACTACATTTGAAAAGAGATGCAGAATGCAGAGCTACATGATACAATTTCTTGATTCTTTTCGTTATGTCTTAGTTACTCTTCTCTCATTGCTGGGACAAATAGCCGGCATTCAAAACCAGAGAAGGAAAGGTTTACTCAGTTCATAGTTACTGGAGGAGGTTTCAGTCCATATTCAGCTCACTCCAAGCAGAGCTGTACATGGCAGAGAACAAACTTTCATGGCAGTGGCAAAGAGCAAGAGCGAAGGGAGGAGGAGTAGCAGCAGCTCAGGCAGCTAACTTCTCTTCCTTCTTTACATTGAAATGCGAATCACCTGCAACAGGGCAGGTACAGTACCCACAACCACAATAGCCAATCACAACCTCCAAAAACTGCCCCATGACTATATGAGGCTTTGGGGGGACACCTATACGCAAGCCATAACATCTTATTTTATCCTTATTGTTATTTTTTTTTAATCTAGGAAGCAGTGATGATTGATCCATGCATTACTGATTGGGTAATGTAGTCCTCTCAGTAAAAGTGCTTTTTCATTGTTGATGTTAACTTATCTAAGATGCTAAATGAAGAAAGGCTACAAAAAGTTAAAGAGCAGACGTGTGGAGATGGGTGTGGATAAGCATTTGTACCCTAGCTACACATAGGTAGTGAGTTTCACAGAAAACACCATATTTTATGACTACACTGAGCCATTGGCACTGAATTAGTCTCATCCACATGAGGACATATCCAGTCTTGTAGGTACATACAGCTCATTGTGCAGATCAGTGTGGGGAAAAAGCGAGGCTCCCATGGGAGAGGGATGTTCTAAGTACTGGCTTGAAGAATGTTTGTCTTCTCATCCTTTATTACAATTGGAAGATTCTCATCTTGATTTTATTAGGGGTAAATCTGGTCACCGATTGATTAGGGAAATGAAGAGGAAATTAGCTCTGAATAATCTGATTGGAACTTAGAGGTCTCAGGTTGCATTTAAGTACACTTGGCAAAAGATCTTACATGGTGTCTGCTCATTGCTATAGATACTTTCAAGGGATTTGATGTGGTTCACACCTGTGTCTGCAATTCCTTCTGGAAGGTGGCTCTCCCGCCTAAATGATAAAAGAAGAGTCCAAGTGACAGAAATGGCTGAGTGGGAAACAGACCCTGCTCCCAGACACCCTCAGAGAGTTTACTCATGGTTTGTACCAGCAAAATATATTTATGGGTGTTGTCTGGATATTCATTTTAAGACTAGGCTGAAAGATCTGAGTTTAAAAGAAGTGACTGAGAGATTCTGTCTTGTGAATTTCCCCTGCTTCTTGTTCTGCACCTTCACCATCATTCTTAAAGTAAAAGATATTCAATGCTTTACACACAGTGTAGATCTGCAGCATGGGTTAGTATCTATGCATCAAGTCATTTAAGAATACTACTTTCTGAATTAAAGTTTGGGTCCCAAGTACTAGGTGCCCAATTTTATGTTGCTCTTCATTCTGACACTGGTTTGTGTCATTTTTTGAGGTTGTAATACCCACATTGACTCGTTCCTCCAGAGGCCACAGTCCTAAGTCCCAGGTCTTAAGCAAGTTGGGTGTGTGAGTCTAAGTTGAGGCAGTCAGCGCTTGAGAGTCTGGCAGAGTTAAATTCCTAGAAGTTTCTGTATGCCAAAATACATTTTTAAAACTCACTGTATTTAATCATGAGTCCTTTTTCTCAAAGCTGTTCGATGTTGTCCTTTATTGAAAGCTGTCCTTTTGGAGTGCTGGCGTTGGTACCTGAACCTTACACCATAGAAGCCCCTTTCCCTAGCTGTAAGCATTAGCATTAGTTTTAATAGCCTGTCAATGGTAAAGCTGCGCTAGCTGCAGTAGGCTATGGCTAAATTAAAACTAAATGGGATTGGGAATATCAGTTGGTGTGATTATAGCATTGAACTACAATTGGCTACTTTTCATGCTCTTCTGTGCTTAATATTGGTGTTGATAATAATAAAAATGCATAATTCCCCTTTCACAGGAAATGCAAAGCTTTTTAAAAGTGATCTTATTACAGCAGCCCTGTGAAGCAGTCTCAAAAAAAAAAGCCCTTGATCTGTGTTTCCCTGATGGAAGCTCTTATCGTTACTGAATTGAACATGAAACAAGTTCGCAGACATCAGAATTTTGACTCTCGGTGAGTGTTCCCTCCACTTAAAGAAACTCCAGGGAAACCAGATAAAAACAAATTTTATCATCTTATTCTAATATTCTAACTACTTCCATATAACAGGTAGGTTTTTCTTCTAAGAAAGAAATACTTTTACCTGAATCTATTTGACTGCTAAAAGCTAAAAAGCTATGTGATATTGCTGAAGCAATAGCCAAGTCTAAATTATGGAATAATACTTTGAATAACAGAGATGTGTTGTTCGATTCAGATATAAATGCACCTGAACTTTGTCATAACTGTGTCCAGTTCAAAGATAAAGATCTACTGATTTGCCATCAAAATGATCAACTCACAGAGCTACTCGCATGCAGTTAAATACAACAAAAAGGAGACCCCGAAGTGTCCATATTCAGATCCCATCATCAGCATGTTCTTTATCCTCCACTGCACCTTCAAATTGAGTGTCATTAATGCCTAGAGTCAGTAACCTCAAGAGGCAGAGCCTGCGCAAGATGGAGAATCTGCCCTCAAGGTACTGCATGATTATGTTGTGAGATATTTGCAGAGGGGTTTATTTTGGGCTGGGCAAAATTAGCATTTTTGTTTACAAGAATACCATCTCACTGATAGAGGGAAAGTACATGCCTAATAACTAGCATTTCTTAGGCTTTTATGTTGCCCTTAATTAGACTCTTCAAAGTTAATTAGGGGAACAAATGATACTTTTTGTTCTTTTAAGTCCTCTTTAACAGCTCCCCACACATAAAATGTTCCCGCATTTATAGGTAGTTGGGCTGCAGCTTGAAACCTATTGGCTAGCTGCTCATTGGCTAACTGTCCCTTCATTCAGGGAATGAAATCCACTATATTTTCTTGAGTGCTTTTGTTCCTCCCCCATTTTGGGTTTCAATTTCAGTATTGTATGGTGTATTTTTAGGTATAAAATTATTCATTAATTTTTTTGTGATTGTTGCGGAATAGCATTTTGCTTGAGTTTTAGAAACTGGCAAAACTAAACTTGGGGTGTCCTGGCAGATGCAGGGCGAGGAGAGCACTTGCCTTACAAATTTCACAAGAAAACTGACTTTCCACACACCCCTTTCTGGGTCTGTCATGGTAGTGTGGGAGACAACACTTTTTATTTTTCATTTGAATTAAGACGAAAAGGTGTGGCCTCATTTTGAGATCCAGTTACACTTTTGAATTTTTGTCTTATTTTCATGTAATAAGGAGCTTATTGCATGCAATAATCTGGCACTCAGAATACTAAACTCAGCCCAAGGATGCGCGGTCTCTCAGCCATGATGGATGCCTGCTTCATGGCACTAAGGGTAATAGAAATCTATTAGAAGGGAGCGGAGTAAATGAGAAATGGTCTCTGCATTAGAACGGGAGTCTGTCACTCTTCTGGCAACCCTGCCGAGAGCTACACATCAAAGCCACCACACTGTGCTAATAGTGTCACTTATTCCACAGCCTTTCCAGTGTCCCATATGCAGTTGCTATGCAGGGGGTGTGCACAGGAGGGCGAGAGGGGAGTTGACAATGTGCTAGAAGAAACCGTAGGAGATAAATCGAATGTGATTTATCACCTCTAATCCTTGCAATGGAAAACATTTCAGAAGAGCAAATAATTGAGGTCTTTCAAAAATATGTCTTTATTGGAGGGGGAAAATCTGATTTAATTAGAAACCTAAAAATAGAGGATTAAGAAAAAAATCTTAAGTTACGAGAAAATCCTTAATGTGTTTATAAAATTGAAAAAAATACACTTTAAAATCACCTCTGAAAGGCTACTTAATTTTGATTGTTATGTGCCTGAAAGATTTTTTTAAAGAAGGTTTTGTCACTGTTTTTACATGGCAATTGCAATCATGGAAATATGCATACCACAAATTGCTGAAGCCAAAACGCTTCCATTAAGCTGAGGGCAATGTTGGACAATGCCCCTGTAACACACTCATTATTGTCTGTTTTTCCTGCTGATATTGTTTTGGTTGGGTGTGATTCTGACTTTTTTTCTTTTTTTGATCAGTGTTATTTTAATATTTCACAGTCACTGAATGGTGGCAGAATGATGGGCCAGAAGGGCAGGAAACTAGCAGAGAGCATCAGGGAAGCCAACAGAGCAGGGTAGGTCGGTGGCACAACGGTTCCCGGTGGGCGCCTGGGTACCTGCTTCAGGAGCCCTCCCGAATCCCTAGATAACTATGACCACCTGGGAAGTCTTCTTTTAGGAACTGAGCTGGCTGGAGATACTTTCAGCGTGTCTCAAATTGCCCAAAGTTTTTGGGAGAAATAGGAGGGGAAATTGGCTGTCTCATCAATGACTGAGATGTATGTAGTTTGCCATTTTGATTCAAACCTGCCCAATTAGTGAGACAGATCGTCTACAATGTATATGTGACCTAAGTCAATACAGTGTCAGGATTTCACAGGAAACATTGCCTCCACTCCTTGAAGTTACCCAAGATCTCTTCGGCAGAGTTTTGGCAGTAAGACCAACCCTGCTCTTGCTTGGAGGTCAAATGTGACAAATGCAATTTGAGACGGAAACTTTAAGCAACCATGAAAGGAAAGAAAGCATAGCATGGGAGCCTTGAAGTGCCACACTCTAAACTGAAGAGCCCCTGAGTCTTCCTTTGGTTCCCGTTTAAATTTTGTCTTTCTTTTTGAGACAGGGCTCGCTATGAGTTCAGGCTGGCCTTCAGTTCACTTTTGTAGCCCAGGCTGTTCTTGAACTCACACCGATCCTCCTGCCTCAGCCTCCCAATCCTCAGCTGGTACTACAGGTGTGTGCCATCACACCCAGCCAATTCCTGTTTAATCTTAAAATTCAATCATGGAGTGATTTGACTTACAGAACCCATGAAGGCTTTGACTGCACAATGATGCAACCATTGACACAAGCTTAACACACACTCAAAAATGCTACAACTTTTCAGTGCAGGCCAAGGACCCTGAGGTGTGCTCCTGTGCTTGCCTTGAGGAAATATTCCACAAACCAAGTGATTTTGACAATTCCAGAGGCCCATTTCTCTCCTCATTGTCCTTCCTTTTCATTCCCTGAAAGCTAGAGCTGCCTTCTAGCCCTCCCTCCCTTCCTTCCCCAGTTAGCCGGGAGGTTCTACTGTCTCTTTCTTAAATGTCCCCTCAGGTTTGGACTCTGTACTGGCTATCACTGGTTTTTGGTTGACTGTGAAGCTCAGACCTAATCTTCCCCCTTCATGTTCCTTCTCCCCTCCTGTAAGTTAAAAAGAATCCAAACTACAAGGTCTTGGTGCTTGATGGTAGGGATCTATTGTTCATTTTTCTGCAGGCAGTTGCCTATCAGTTGGTGCCCGCATTGTAGTCTGTCTCCACTGGCAGAGGTCTGCTTTGGCATCACCAGCTGGCCCTGCAGTGCACTATGCAACTATCCTGTCACCCCAAAGTCTTGTGGGAGAGCAAGACTCACTGTGAACAAAGCCTCCCCTAGCTTTCCTTCTACAAACTCTGTCACCACTGTCTCATCTCCCACATGCCCCCTACGCTTTGGCCCCAAGGAACATCTCACTAATTCCTGAATATGCCACTCTTTCAGACTCGGCATTGTCCCAGATGCTGTTTCTTTTCCTGGAGTGCCCTTCCTTCCTTTCTCTGCACAGTGAACGCCCACTCGTGCTGCAAGAGCCAGGCTCAAATGCCATCTTTTCTCTGAAAACTCCCTAATCTTGAGAAGAGCTGCACTGTTCCATTCGTAGAGTCTCTGGTCTCTGTGAACATCTCTGGTATAATAGTTGTAGTCAATGCCATGCCTGGACCTGGATAAGAGGGACCCTGACTTAAGTCTCTGGCCCTCCATCTGCTGCAGAGAAATATACAAACTCAAAGAAATGTGCTACCCAGAGTCCCAGCTGCTCCTTTTCCAGACCATATTTAGACACCTGGATCACAAGGGTTCGGGTCCCTTCTTGATATCCAACTGGGAACTTCCTCCTGAGATTGTGCATCTCAGAGGTGTCTGTACTGGATGTTGCAAGTATGAGCCATGGAGGAAAAGTCATGGGGCTTGCGCTTGTTGTCTAGGGTGTCCCCACACCCTAGATCCTCTTGGAGACATAGTTGCCTGAAGATCCTCTTGGAGACATAGTTGGGGAGCAGGATTGCAGGCCAGGGGTTGGAAAATAGCCTTTTTGATGACATTATTTTCCACTCTAGAACTCCAAGGAATTCAAGAATTCTAGACTTGGACCTGGTGCTGAGAAGGAATGGGAATATAAAGGATATAATTGATTAACTCCAAACTAATTCTATGCCTCTGGTTGTTGTAATGCATTAAACTTACAACAACATCAGGTAGCTAAAGGCCAAGGTGCCCTCAGATAGATTGTCTGCCACCTGCGTGCAAGGAAAAAAAGGAAAAGAATTAACAACAGCTAAGCATCTACTGCGGGATAGGCATTCTCTGGCTTTACTATCACTTCCTTACCTAACCCCCAGCATGGCGTTCTGAAGTACTTATTAGTCCTATTTTATAGATGAGAGAATTAAGGTCCAGCAAATCTTAGTACCTTGAGCCCTGGGAGAGCTGAACTTTGAACCTGGGTCTGATGGCCGGGGCTCTTTGGATGACAGCTGGTAGCCCCAACAAGCAGCATGTACTTACTTTAGATATTGTCATCCAGCACGAGCTATTTCCTTTAAGGCCCCTTGAATGAGTATGGTGCAGACATTGGTGGGGCAGTGTTAGTTTTCCAAGAAACACTTGTGCATGTACCAACTCCTGAGCACCACTCTATGCACAATGAAGAACCATAAAGAAGTGCCCATGTTCATCTACGCCTTGAAGCAAGCACATGTGTGTGATCAGCTCAACCCAACCGCAGTCACCCTGAGCCTTGCTTGTCACAACTGTCCTTGAGTAACCCAGATCTGTTTTTGCTCCATATGATAAAAAAAAAAAAAAGAAGACAGTCATGTGTTGAGATTTAAGACTGGACTCTGGCACTAAGAATATACTTGCCATTCTTGATGTTCGATGAGTTAAATCCAAAATATTCTAGTTTGGATAAACAATACTTTTTTCATGACAACTAGTTCAGTGCCTTTCCTCTCACCCACATCAGGGTGTTCCACTGGTCTGGCCACTCTTGACCACACTTCCCATTCCAGTAAACTGCATTCTGTTAAATCTCAGATTGCTTTGCTCCTTTCTTTAATCTCATGCCTAGTTCTCATATATCAGGTCATGGTTTCCCAGAGCAACGGGGATGTGTGTGTATCCACTTCTCAATTATTTCACTATCCTTAATACTATACTTTCACTATTAATAATGTATTGTCACCTATAATTAATTAACTGACATTTTTATTTTGTGAGGTGAATAACAAACCTGAGTGGTCTTATATAGTTGTAATCCTAGCAGTTTGGTAGGCTGAGGCAGGAGGATAGCTCATGTGAGTCCAACTTCTCAACAACCTTTTAAAAATATGAAACCCTGTGGCCTCAGGAATTGCTTCCTGCTTCACAGGTGGGGTTTTTTGTTTGTTTGTTTGTTTTTTGTTTTTAGTGAGTCAAGATCTCTCTTTGTCATTTAGGCTGGTCTTGAACTATGCAGCCCGAGTCTGTGCTTGAACTTGCAAAGGTCCTTCTGCCTCAGCCCACTGAGTGCTGGGTTGTCTCATGCTTTTAGGTGTCCGTGGGCTTCAGATGCCACTGTACCACTGACTCCACAGTGCTCTTGAGGCATGTGTGAGCCACGTTCACTTCCGTGGGAAATCCTTCCAGCAGCTTCAGGGGCTGTATTCTTATTAGACGCTTAGCCACTTTCAGGTTTGCATTTACTGAAATGATGTTCTTGTGAACTTGAGAAGTGTGTGTGCTTTTGTTAACCCAAGCATTTTTATTACTATATCTTTTCCTCAATACAGTTATCTTATCATACTTTTATTCTGATAACAACATGCAGTTTGTGAGGGCACTGGGGATCCCCACCATGCTTTTCCTGATCTTCAGGCAAAGCCTGAAACACTTTATCTGGAATTCTTGATTTGGTAACTTTGTGATGAATCTGCTCCATCACATGTTTTGTTACAGTCTGTACCCTGCCTGGGGACTTGTAAGCCACTAAGTGTAAAATACCTCTGCCATGGCACTGTAAACTTTTTGTCCTTAGAGGTTGTGAGAAGCAAACATCTCCTGGTGAAATGCTCTGGAAATGCACAGCTTCTCCCCCTCCTCTGGTGCAGCGCCCGCTGAACATCCAGCCTGATCATCCCATGGGCGTACTCTTTTGGGATGATGCGAATGAGTTCACAGGTTCTGTGGTCCATCACCTGGCTGCCAAGAGGAGGAAGTCATTTCCATCTTGGGCTGTCAGATGCTCCAAGGGTTCTGCTTCTCCTCCAATGAGTGTGTGTGCTTGTCTTCATTATTCCAGCTCTGTTGCCCACAAAATCATCAGACACTTCACCTTGAGATGTAGAACTTTCAGTTTGTAAACTATGAAAAAGCAACAATAACTAAGGATGCTTAAGACTGAGTGAATAAGGAAATGAAAAAAAGGCTGAACCTGCTTTTGCATTTAATAAGAAATAACAACGTGACAGTTTCAAAACACGTTAGTAGTACATTTCCAGTATTTGATACGATGCATTTTGTTGTCCTACTAGTAGTTATACAGAGCACAGGGTGTAGACGTGATAAATTTTCTAATCATTATTGGTACAAAAAAATTTCCTTTCACTGAATTAGGAGAAAGTAGTTGTATACATAATCCAATGTTCCATAATTGCAGTGGGTTAATGGCATAACTGGCAATGATGGAAGCTATTGATTTAAGCCTTTTACAGCTCAGCATACTAATCTAGCTTTACGTTTTATGCCTCATTGTTAAGTTTTTCTGCTGGGTGGTTAAGGGTAAGTTAAAGCAAGACGTGTATAACAAAACATGGAACTTTTGTATGTCCAAAGTCAGTCAAATTTCCACAGGGTTTACTTTGAAACCATGTACAGTGCTTTGGAGAACTGTTGTCAGTGTCAGCCATCTGGACGAGTCACGGCCATTGCTTGACCAATTTGCTCTCTGTGAAAGCCTGAGAGAATGTTTTCTCTCTAGGTGACTCTCCTTAGGTACACTGTATATCTTCAATCCCTTTCCTCTGTAGCCCCATAATCTCCATGAACAGAACCTGCTTTGAATGGGAGTTTTGGATTATTTTCCTGAGGACTGACCTAAACTTTGAGGAGTGAGCTCTATAGTCAATGTGCCCAAGGAGGTTAGGCAGAGGGAAATTCTAGAGGACATAAATCTGGAGAAATGGTCGAGTGAGGTTTACATAAGGAACAGGTGACCAATTATTCAATTTTTCAAAAGACCTGACCTAAGAAACCATTTCTGTTCCATCTATGGCTACAGTTGGACATTTCTAAGATCCATTTATTATGTGGTAGGGCGGGACTGGTGGCCTTGCACACTCTGGGCTCTGCTTAGTGCTAACCCAGTACATTCTACCCAATTTCTACCCTTCTTTCATGGTAAGACAAAGGACCCTTTTGTGTTCCTCTCTCGGGAGGGCCCATGGGAGAACATGGTGAACAAAAGAAGCAAAATGGGGATGCCCTCGTAGTGCCATCTTCCTGAGGTCTCTTCTCAACTTCCTTTTGGTCCCATAATTCCTTCTGAGGCCATGACCCCAAAATTCCAAAAATCTTGCATTTTTCCCCACATTTGAAAGTGTTCCTTATTGTGCTAGGAGCCAAACATTAAACACACAGCCTTAGTCACACACTTGAGATCCAAAAGCTAGCAAAGCTGGAGTTGTAAGAGGTAGCATTTATTTAAATAAATAAGTAAACTGCTCTCGGTGCACATTCATTCAGCGAATGACCTCTCTGATCCAACTGTTCATTAAAAAATGTGGCCACAAACATGTCTTAGCTTGGGCTGCTATAATGAAATACCATAGCCTAAGCAATTCTCCAGGCTGGGAAGTCCAAGGCCATTGCGCTGGCAGATTTGGGTCCTGACCAGGTTTGTCTTTTCAGCTTGAAAACTGTCAACTTCCTATTGCATCCTCTAATGACAGAGAGAGGACTTGATCTTTCTTCATCTTTTTATGAGGATATTAATCCTACTATGAAGGCTGCCTAATCATGGCCTTACCTAAGCCACATTATTCTCCAAAGGAGCCAACTCTTAATACCATTATACTGGAGGCTAGGGTTGCCACATGGGAATTGAGGGTGACATAATCATTCACCTTCACCAAACACAAGTCCTAGGTCCTCCCGACCATAGCATTTGCGATTCAAGATCCATGGGTCTCATTTCACTTTGCTACGATGAATAAGATTTCTTTGTTTCTCAAGTGTTGACTTCTAATTTTTCATTCTATTCTCAGTATTCAATGAGTAATTTGAATCTCTACAGAATTGTGTTGAGCTACAGATTTGGTTTTAACTCCATTTCCCTAACCCTCCATAGTTCTTCATTTCAAAAACCCCTCCTCATTTTGCCCTCCTTTTTCCAGTGAGTCTTACATCAAACCTGTCTTTCATGCAGAACAATTGTCACTTTTGATCAGCATTGTGTTTCATGCAGCATTACTAAATCTTTGAGTCTACTTGAAGCTTAGTGACAGCATTTAAAAGCATAGTCCTCAAAAGTCTTAAATTCAACATGCTCTCATTATACAAATGAGGAGGCTGAGATGCAGAGAAGTAAAATAACTTTCTGACGGTCATGTGCCAGAGCTAGACTTCAGTTCTTTCACTTCCTGGGCATTATCTGATCATGATTGCAGTGTTTTATTGCCCTCGAACCTATTTTTTTTCTCTTCCAAGTTTGGCTCATACTTCCATTAGGAAGCTTTGAATTAAGTCTGAGGTTTAGGTGCAATTCTGCTTGAGTAGATCAAGTTGGACCACATTAGTGATGAAATTAGCACTTGTGTGCGCCTTAGGCTTAAAATAAGTCAAGGCTAATGGGAATCATCCAGTGGACCTAAAAGCAATTTAGCATTCTTTTCTTTTTTTCCTTTGGTTTGGAAGAAATCTCTGAGGAATTCTAAGTGTATCTAAAACAGGCAGGTACTCATGTTCTCTGAAGCTACATTTAAAATACCAAACATGGCTGATAAAATGCAACCACTCATGTTTTCCTGAGCTTGGCATACAGGGCACACAGCACACACACACACGTTTTGATCTGAGTACTTAGGTGTGTGTGAGTGTAAGTTACTAAAGACCATGTCGAATTAACACATCTTCAATCTTGCAGGATGTAGCATAAATAAAAATAGCTAAATTTAGTTGTGTGGACCAATCACAGCACAGAAGAATGAACGATCATGGCTATGCATAGGTTTCAGTCTTATAGTACATTGTGGGTTTTAGTTTTAAGCTTTTATTTAGTGTTGGGGATCAAAGCCAGAACCTCACCAACAATGGTGTCAGGCTCTATCTCCCCACATTGAGCTCCGTCCCCACCCTGCTTCTTCTCTTTTACCTTGCACCAAGATGATGTGCACCTCAGTTTTGCATGAAGCTGTACAGTAGCTACAAGTTTGTGAGAATGTGGGCAAGCACTTTGGAGGAGGGACTTAAAAGGAGTCACGTTTCAAAATTAAATGCACAGGCATGTTCAATACGGCGATTGTTTAGGACTTGATTGGATAGTGATGACTGCAGAGTGCTCATGGGCGTACATAAAGCTCCCAAGGTAGGAGCTGAACATAAAAGTTGTTCAATTCACGGTTTATTTTCCTTTCCTTGGTTGTTGTCCTCATTCCCTCCCAGGTCCTTCTCAGCTGCTGCACTCCAGGTAGCTTGATGTTCCTTCTGCACCATGTGCTACACCCTTATCTGCGAGCACAAGCCCCAGGAAGGCTGTGGGGTTTATGTTCTGACACTGTTTGGGCGTCTGCCCAGGAATCCCATCCTAGAGAGGCCTTTGTTGACCAGACTGTGAGACACACTCCATTCTGTGCTCTTTCTCTCTGCTTTGTATGTGTGTGTGTGTGTGTGTGTGTGTGTTTTCTCATAGCAGTTATCGCTACCATTTTTAACATATTGGTGTGTTCATTTATTTGTGTCTGCATTTTCAGAAACTGTAAGTTTCACAAGAAGGGGGACTTTGGTTTGCTCCCTGTACATCTCCAGGACCTGGAGTTGTGTCTCCACCAGCTGTATACATGATTTTGACATGAATGAATGATTTCACACACACACACACACACACACACACATACCATCCTTTTCACTTTTCCAGAGCCTTTGCCAGGTGCCAAGATTCTTACCTTTGGAGAAACTGTGGCTATAAGCTGGGACAGCTATTCTTTTTCTCAAACTTCTTTTTTTCTTCCAGAGAAGTTGAATCTGAAGAATTTTGTAACTTTGGATTCAGTTTTTTACTATCAAATTAAAGCTCAAAATGCTGCCAGGAAGGAGGGAAAGCCAGATTGGAGGGGGAGGAGGCGAGAGGTAGAAGAAGGGGAAGCAGGGAGTTGGGGGAGGAGATGGCTGAAAGA
>PVKN010020052.1:0-16101 GCA_004027915.1 Capromys pilorides
TTCAATACTTCACTCCCAGTTCTCTTGGCCTTTAAGAGGTAGTGGTGAGTCTCCTGTGATTTCTAAGTGTTTTACCTTTCCGCGAAATTTTTTACTTTCCTCTGTCTGTTTTTAAAATTCTGTTTGCATAGATATCTGGCCAATTTAATAGGGATGTTCCATGATGAACTTATTTTTTGTCGTAATTGTTTGGTGTTACATAAGTGTTGCTTACTTGTCTTTTAAACTTTCTTAAAGACACACAATCCCTCCTTTCCCTGAACTCAGAGTCTCACTGCTCTGGGACAGCCTTGAGTGATGCTTTGCAATCTCCTAACCATCTCAGATGCAAAGGTAGATGGCATCTTATGCTGGCACAGCAGGCCCAGGGATTGAACCCCTGGCGCCTGCATCTGCTTGCAGGTGCTCTAATCCAATCAATGGTTGTTATGTGCATGTATTAAACTGAAAAAATGAAACCCATTCTAACTGTACAACTAATTTTTTAAAGAAAAAATGTTAAATGACTGATTGGCACTCAACAAAGCTTTATCTAAAGTTTTACACAAAGCTCCAAGGGTAAGGGAAGATAAATAGCTTACATGGTTTTTTTCTGCATCACCAGCAGCTGATAACCTCCTGTTCAACTCCTTTGACACACTGTATCCTCCTCACAGAAAGCCAGAATCCATAATGGCTGAAAAAGAACGTGAGTAGTAAATCTCAAAACAGCTTGCAACCAGCTCTGTACCACTTCACCAAACACAGTACGATACAAGGCCCCATCATCTTGGCTATAAGTATATTAGTTCTGTCTAACATCTCCAGAAATACGTGTGAGAAAATCTTCAGGCATTTAATTATTTTGTAATTTTCTGCATTAAAATTATTTGCTCATTTCAATTAAAAGGTAATGAAAAGCTTCAGCATACTGTTGTCCAGATGAAAGAGTAGTCTTTTTTTTTTTTTACTACACAGATACTTTATCAAACAGAAGAAAATAAATTCAAAAAAGTAAATACTGAAGGATTCTGGAGACAATGGATGTTTTTATTCTTTCTGAAGTTTTCATCCACAAACAAGCCTGTCTTTTTTCCCTTTCTTTCTCCTCCTAGCCAACTTGTCTTAGAACAATATACCTGCCCCAAGAATTCTGAAGTTGAAACTCTGAAAGTCAATTACGAGTTCACCTGTGCTTTGTATTTTTTTCTTATCTGACAGTTCAGGAGATTCCCAAACACTATGACATTCGTGATTCTCAACAGATGGTATGGGTCCTGAGTGGAAATGTATTAATAACAGCTTTATCCAGCAACAACGTTAAGCCTGGTGAGTGGTATTCAAAGACATTGTTGTTGCTTTTTTGTTTGTATTATAAAAAATTCACATAATAAGCAATGTTGTGATGTAACAGAAAAATAAAACAAAGACATTGTTGCTCCTATAGAGGGCCTCATGTCCTCTTGGAGTAGATGTAAGCCTGCATGAACCTCTCTCCCACTCCCCACCCTCATCCTTATCGGCTTCTGGGAACCAGCATAATATCCAAAAAAAAAAGGGCTAGTTTGGGGGAGTGACATCTCCTGTTCCTAAAAGTTTAGGGATCTATTGGTGTCTCAGTGTGATCCGTTGTACCTGGGGAGAAACACTGGCAGGAATGAGGAAAAGATAAACAAGAAGACAAAAGCTGGGTTAAGTGGTAACTCATTTGCCTGCTTGGCAAGACAACCTCCTAAACAGTAGTAAAGGCCTTTATTTCTACTTTTGCAAAGTATTAATGCAGTAATATGTGACACAAGGTTTCCTAGTGACTAATTGCCAACATTAACCAGTCAGGATGCTTATCACAGAACTGAGGTAGCTTATCTGTGAGACCTAAACCTGCTCTTACACATTTGACCAATCTTCCAGGTTCCAGAGCTCCCAAAATATTCTCCTTTTTTGTTTTGTTGTGTCAGAGATGAGTGTTCCACCGCAGTTGGGGAAGCTATATTTCAAGAACCCTTTAGAAGATCTTATTATACTTGGGGCCAGTCTAAAGATTTTTGATACTTTAATTTAGCAATGTAACCCTATGCAGTCCAATAGTCCATGATAGTAGTGAGTTATCAGTACAGCTGGTCATTGTCAGAAGTTGTTATTAATTTGTGCCGATTTTTCAGCTTACCTGGCTCCCAACAAACACAAAAAAAGCATTTTCCTGTGCAAAAAGATTGTCTTGTCAAGCAATGGCTAACTTCTTTGGAGTTTCTCTCCTTTGGAGTCCAACAATTATGACCTATACCATTAAATTCAAGCTCCTTCATCTCTGTCATCAGATTACACACTTGTCTGATTTACCATCTCCTCTTCTAGTAATGTTTTTTCTTCTATCAAAAGTCAATCTATCTCACCTTCTTTTTCCTTCTCCAGTACCTCCATGTGGATCTAGCTTGTTTCTTAGCTGCTTATTCAATCTGATCGACTGTGTTTCCCATCACTCGCAGATATGCTCCAATATAACGTCTACGACTGTAATACCACAAGCTTATCTTTATGCTCACATTATATTCCATTTACCATTCTATTTTACTGTGTCACTTATCACAGAATCTCATCCACATTTCCTGAAACAGTTGCCTACACAGACTCTGTCAATTCCTATTCATATTTATGTTAAGCAATCTGGCTTGTAGATTGCTCTTCACTCCACCTTGAGCTCCACTTCCCAAAGCTAGAGTTCAAAAACACAAATTCAAAGGACACTTCTCTGATTTCAGATTTCTGGATCCCTCATTTACACCTTACATGATTAACAAGTTCCCTTTTTTCAGTACTCTCACTCTACTCTGGTGTGGTTGAATGGTACCTATTTGGGATTCCTTTGGTGAGATACGTGCTCATACTAATACTTAGGAAAATGTACTTGTACAAATCCTACAGAACATTTGTATTTATATCTTATGCATCACAGTTTAAGCACATAACTGTAAGCAGCTTCCAAGCTGGTAGTGTAATGCATTTTTACATTTGGGAAGGATTGTGTCCTGGTGAGAACTGAGGTTCTGATATTAAGGAAAGAAAAGGAAATGGGTTGAAGAAAAGTGACAACTGTCTTGGCAATGTGGTTGTTAGGAAAAGGCCCTGGATGATGCCCTAGATACTCAGTATCCTTTGGTTTAGAAGCATCACTGAGCATGAGGTCAGAGTACTACTTCCTTTTGCTTGGATCCTTACATTTTCATTCATTCTTGTGTCTCCAGTCACACTTCAAATAATAGCATGTAGAGATGCAGAACACCAGAATGCAGAAAAAGGCAATTTGGTTTTCCTGGGAATCAAGGATAAAAATCTTAGCTTGTTCTGCGCAGAAACTGAAGGCAATCTTACTTTGCAGCTTAAGGTGAGTGGATGTGCAGCTACTGCAATCATACCAAGTGAACATTTTAATGTCACTTCGTGTATTACTGAATGAAAGTGGAATTTGTATAATCCTGAGTCATTACCATAAGGAAAGAAATTTGACTTTTATAGTTCTCAAATTAGTAAATGGTGCTATAGGATGGTCATAATACCCACCAAGAGGTTTCTGAAAAGCCAAGGGATGGTGGCTTCTTGGTCCTAATAAACTTCCACCTAAAAATCCTCTAAGGCAATGAGATGTTGTAATTATGCAAAGGCAATAACATTGGACAAATGAAGAGAGACTGCTTATCTGAATTTAGCACACCTAAAATTTACATCCATGTACTCAAATGAAAATTTATAATAATACAAATAACACGAGTCATGGATAGTAAGAACCAACACTGTGAAAATGCCTCTACTCTCCAAGGATGAAACATGACCTTGTGTTATGAAACCTTGGGTGGAACCAGGCAATTAAGAACTAGCAGATGCCTATTTGGACAGCACAGTCTCTTCCTCCTCTTTACTAACAAACTTGTTTTCTTACCCCAGGAGATCAACATCATGGACCTGTACAGGGAGAAAACACCACAAAAGCCTTTTCTATTTTTCCACAGTTTGGAGGGCTCTTCCTCTGCCTTTCAGTCTGTCTCCCACCCTGATTTCTTTATAGCTAATGCCTCTGAACCAGGTCAACCCATCTTCCTCACCAAAGGGAGGGGCTTAAATAACAGCACCAATTTCTATCTAAGTCCTAAGAACTAAATCCAGTCTGAGATGTGTATTGTGAATTCCAAGATAGAAGATAAATTTTTTATTTCAAAATAAAGACTCATTTAAAGAGATCACTGGGCCCTGGAGAAGTCACAATATCTCAGCCCACCCATAGCCCTCCTCATTCTGAATGTTCCTATGCTTCCTCCTCCTGCAGATATTCATTTCTGTACTGTGTCTCTCATCCAAACACCGTGTCAGTGGTAAGCCTAGGAGGTACTCTCATTCTTTGCTGTATTTTTGCCACAATCTCTTTGGCTATGAAATCTACATCAATCAACCTATCCTCTTTCCACATGACTGTTGAAATTTTTTGTGCCAAACCATGGCCTGGAAGGGGGATCCCAAATATTCTTGTTCATACAACTGTATCAATAAAACAAAATTATTCCTTAACTTTATACATGTTTGTATTGAATAATGAAATGTATACTCCAAAAGATAAATTTGAAGAACAAGGTGAATGGAAAACAAAAATTTAATTGCTTTGATAATAATGGTGGATTCATCACATCGTAAATTAACCATTTGACACACCGTATTATTGGAGACCTTGTCAGTGTATTTCAATTTCCAGCTTGGCTTTCAGGAAACAAACAATAACAGACAAAATAGAGGGGTGCATAGCAGGCATCTGGGACCACCAGTTGCTCTCTAGAAACAAAAAGTCAGGAGCCACCCAGAACACTGCTATTTAGTTCCTGGGGAGAATGGTGAGGGGATGGCAAATGAATGTGACAGATGAGTGGCAACGCTAGCAAGCTTTGTAGGAGAGGAAGAAAAGCATTCTTGTCAAGGGGACAGGGGCGGCCTGATTTAGGTTAAAGTTAATGAGTAACCTGATTGGCAGCCAACTCTGGGAAGAAATTTTACTCCGGAGTCATGCAGGCCTCAGCAGAGATGTTATCCCATACCTTAGCCCTATGGTATCACAGCTTGTCTATAGGGGCTCAGCCATAGCTTTCAACAATAAACCATATGTCAGTCCATTATCACCCACCTGCTTTTATCAAGATATGTACCCAGCTTCAGCCAGACTAACTAATTAAACGGAAAGCAAATTTAGGAATGACACTAACATGTGTACTACACAGTCACATTTGAGTATGAGCAAGGGTGGCGTGGTGGTCTTCCATGCAGTATGTAATTTGGTAATGATTAAGTGTTAAAACTGGTGACTATAAATCAATTCATATCCAAAGTAATCATTGATTGTACATTTTAAGCACATGAAGGATCTTATCAAGGGTTGAGCAAAAGCTGGAGAGTGGTGTGGGGTGGTTGGAGAGGGTGAGCAGAGACTCCAGAATGGGAGAATGGGTGGTCTGACCTTACTCCCTGAAGCCATTTTAAACAAACATAATTTTATTGCCTCACATAGAAGTGCAGGATTACATAGCAAGATGCCTTGGGGATTTAAAACTTTAGAGGACAAATTCTAGACATTTAAATAGTTGACTTGCTAAGCAGTCTTCCTTTCTGGGACGGTTTAACATTCTACTGTCAATTTTTGTAAAACTTTAGATTTTACCAATGAAATACAGTCAACTTACCCGGAAATTCACCTTGTTAAACACATACACAGAGAGAAACAGAGACAGACAGACAGACAGACAGACAGACAGACAGAGACATAAAGACATTGATCTCAATTTGAATGAGAATAAGCAGCTCCTCAAATTAATTGTACTGTCTGTATTTTACTTGATAACAGGATTGCAACTAGAAGCACCAACTATGATATTTTCTTAGCGTTATTCATTTTTATTAATTTTAATGAAAAGAAATAGTGAGACAAGTTATACAACAGGTTAGTAAGACAGTTACAATAACTAATACATTGCATAGTGTTGTCTTCATAGTAATTGTTAGAGTACAAGATGCAGACATGATATTCTAAATACTATTAACACAAATCTTTCTTCTCATTGAACAAAGAGAAAATGGTTGTATACGTAGTCCAGTAGTCCATAATAGTAGTAGGTTATTGGCAGCACTGGCAATATCAGAAGCTATTGACTTGATCCTTTTACAGCTCGGCATATTAATATGGCTGTCCTTTTTATATCACATGGTTCTTAGTATTATTTTAATCTCTAGATTTTTAGTAGTATGTGACATGCAGTTTACGGGGAAAGTGTTAAATCGGCTGTTCATTCTGTGACTGTCACATTACGGAAAAGCTGTAATCTGACCTGTACATTCAACACCCAAACATACATAGCCTGTAGTCAGTACAAGAGCCTGAATGTGAATGAGCACATGGCCAGGCCTCTTCCCAGGCCCTCTTGCACACGACAAGCAGAAGGATCAGGTCTTGCAATACGTGTCACTTCCTGATGTCAGATTTCCAACCAGAAAAACTATGTGCCAAAACCCACCCTTCTTGAATAAATTCAGGTTCCTTCAGTGCCTGGGATTCTGGTGAGGACACCCCCTTGAATCCGCTCCCCTACCCCCCTACCCTCTGGTTAGCCTGCCTTTCATGCTGCCATTTCTACCCAACAGGCTTTGAGAAGGTGTCATCTCACACCCTGTCATCTCAGCTACATGGAGAAACAATGCTCTCCTCTGGGCTCTTAGGACAGCTGTGGAAGGGCACGGGGACTAAAATATTTGAACAATACACAGGACTAGAGGAGACAAGAACTGGCCCACTAGGAATGCTTGACAAAGCTCTGTGGTAATGGATATCTATCACTCACATCGACAATTTTAAGTTCCTTTGTCCTTGGTTCCCCCCAAGTACCAGAGCAGCAAGAAGAAATATGAAAAAGGCAAATCCCCAAATGACTCAAGTTACCTTTGGACGTATTATTGCCTTCTGTGGCTTAAGGAAAACAACGGTTTTATACTTGGATATAAGCTAGCATATGAAGATGGCCTTCAGGGGCTTGGTAGGCTGAACCCGGAGCGCCCTCTACTGGCTTCCTGCTATCCCTGTTTTAAGTCCCCAGCACCTTCTCTTGTTCTCTGAAGTCACATTTTGTCATCCTGTGTGCAAACCCTGGTCTCAGTCTTGGCTTTCTGGGGACATAGACTCTATCTAGTCAAACTTGTTTGTGAGCCATCCCCAGTGTTGGGTTTATTCCCTCTATGGCTCTGCTCTAACGTGGCACACATCACCAGCACTTCCATAACTGTATATTATGCATTCTCAATCCCCTAAATCTCTTTCCAGGGTTTACAGGCATCCCCTCACTTTCTGAACCAATGGCAGCTGCTTCCCCTTGATATCACACAATTTTAGCCTGCTTGTAGGACACTTCTTTTATCAGACTTTGTGTTATTCTGGCCTCCTTTAAAACAATTTCTCAAGAGCTCTTGTGGAAATTAATTCTCATTGCGTATGTTACATCTTCCCATTGATTCCAGAGCATGCCTGACAGGATCTGGTATTGCCATCTCAGAGAAGAACCTCAGCTTTAAGAAACATCAAAGGAAGTTCCAAGCTTCTCAATTTGTTGGAGCAGGAAAGCAGAGAAGGGTTTTCAGGAATTTTTCCCTTTCACTTCATTGTCCTCTTCCCCACTTATGTCACTATGACTCCAGAGGCTATGGGGATCTTACAGTGTGCACCACGAATTGGGTGGGTGGAGAAATAAAACATATTGCAGAGGACAGCCTAGGCTGCCAGTCAGTGTGTACTGCCTGCCTCTCAGAGGTCAGTGGGCAGAGTGTAAGGGACGCATGTTGTCCAAGCCCCTCCATCCACAAAAACTGTTATGCATGATAAAATTGTGTAGGGACACAAGAGGAAGAGGGCAGGGGATTCACTGTTGCAATTGTTTTCTCTGGCAAAAGTCAGAAATCAGTACAAGCTGATGGCGGCTATGAGTTACTTGTAATGACATTGCAATGGGTACATAGCAGGCAGGGCTTCGATGAATGTGAGTTCTGTGAATAGTGAAATGGAGAGAAAGAATAGCAAGTGTTTTTAGAAGCAAATTATCAAAACAAACCTGCAGTGGGTTCCAATCCCCTGTCAGATGACAAGGTACACGGTGGGAAGTAACAGGAGAGAAAATGGTAATGGATGGGGGACCTGGGGTGACCAGATGCTCACAGGGAACAAAGGACCATGAAGCAGCCAGAACCTTAGTATTTATTGGTGGCATGAAATGGGACTAGAATTATTAGATGATTCAGAGGGCAGTGGAGATTTTGCCCTAATCAATATCTTGCCTTCTAGAGACTCCATTCTTAGTTGTCTTAAACTTAGTCTCAATAGGTGGGAGAGGACAGCCCCTGTGAATGATATCATTGGAAATCTCCAAAGGGTGATAAAAATAATTCCAAGCCCCTGTGTATTCCTTCAGTGAAGTATAATGAAACTAGCCATTATAAATTTGTGTACCCCAAAAGCACATCACCATCCTAGGCTGCGTTTGCAAACATTCATTTCTGAACAATGCCATGGGTATTGGCCAGGAGGGAGAGATAAATGGCCATCCCACCAGCACCCCACTACCTATCCCCTTCATAGAGAGGTCCTTTATTTCCTACAGAAAAGGCAGAGGCCCTGAGAGATAACAAAGCTTACTCAGTCACTGAGTTTCTAGGAAACCTAGCCAATCTGGTGATCCAGTGCCTCCAGTGTTAGTTGCTGCATGATGAACTTGTTCTGGGGTTTGGGCTCTGGTAGGCCACACTGTAACCAGGTCCCTGTAGCTCCCATGTTATTTTTTGTGGGCAAAAACATTTGAAACTTACCAAGAAAAAGCACTCAGCAAGCAGTAGAGATGCCCTTTTCATGAAGAAAATGGTGATGCACGCAAACTCTGAACAGGAACACTCCCTAACTTCTGGTCAGGACAGCTACGTAGGCCCCAGGTGCTAAGCTCTGGCTGCTGCTCTCCAGTACCATCCCACTGAGCAGGACATAGCTCAGGAGGCCCTTCCTTCCCATGCATCCTGACAGCAGTCGGTGTCACTACTCTAGAGGGGGAAATGAAACACAGAGGTAGGGGAAACGAGGCAGATAGGGCCCACATCCTGAGCAGTTAACGTACAGTCAACTAAAATTCAGGACTTAAGGAATTTAACCTCTCAGAGGACCCAAATAACTAGTTTAAGCAAAATGACCTCCAGGGCCTAATGAATACAAGAGGCAAAGACCGGGTCTCTAAATGCATGGGAGAGAGCTCTGAGGAAATGAAATACAAACACAGTTGGCTTTCCAGACATCTAAGGTCGAACTCCATCCAGGAATATGCAATTATTGTCATACCCAGTGCCTTCAAATCTGTATAAAAAGCCAATGAATGGACCTAAACGTCTGTGGTGTCCACCTTATGGAACTCCTGCCGAACCATCATGGAGCTCTTTCTCCTATTCTTTCTCTTAAACATACACTGAGTCATTCCCCATTGCTTACCGAGTGCCATTTTGTTAGCTTCAACTCTCTTTGCCCCAAAAGCAAGGACATGGGAGGTATAGGGAGCTGGTTACAGTGTGGGATACCAGGTACCAAACCCCAGAACAAGTTCATCACATCGCACCTAACACTGGAGACAACTGACCACCATCTTGACTAGGTTTCCTAGAAGCTGAGTGACTAAGCAACCTTCTCTATCTCTCAGAGTCACTATTCTCTTCTGCAAGAAGTAAATAATAATGGGTCCTTTAGGATTAAAACATTAATCAAGTAAAGCTCTTGGAACTTTGTCAGAAATTGTACACTTGTGCAATATGAGTTTACATGAATTGCAGACACAATATGTAAAACACCTGAGATGAGTGCTGATTTGCCAGAGGTAGAAATAAACAGGCTATGTACATCCTCAAATCAGACAGTGAGTCAAATGAGCCACACCTCTGCATCCAATTCCTCTTTAAGTCAGCGTATGGCCTCACTGTTGTCTCCTGGTGTTTGCTCTGTTCTTGCTTCTCAAGGAGCCCAAAACAGCCACACCTGTACTACTTCCTGGCACCCATCCAAAATCTTGTAGCATCTCTGGCCAACCCCACTTCCTTGCTAGAGTGGGCACACCCAGGGCCAGGGCATAAGGCTCCTTCCTTGCTTATTAAAGCCAAGGAGTCCTAGGCCAGCTTCCCAGAGTCCTGAGATGCTGCTGGAGCTGAGCCTCTGAACCCAGGAAATAGAAGAAGACTTCAGGAGACAGGTACCTACTGCTGCTCAGAAACCATATGTGGGGGACATTCTTTCACCACTGCATACACATCTTGACTTGAAGTAGACCTTTGATCCTTGGTCAAAAGTACATAGAACTATTTCAAAGAATTCTAGGTGATAATTTGCTTATTCACTGTTCAGAAATAGCCCTTGTGAGGAAACCCTGAAGAATAGTTAGGATTGCGATCAATGGATTATCACTGAAGTCTGTAATTTTCATCGGGGTCTTATCTAGAAATCCTGATGTCCTTGGATTGTGAAAAAACCCAAGGAGGCTGGGGATTGCCATGCACAGGATATTCAGAGATGCTTCTTTGTTTGGAGGTGTAGGTTATAGAGGCAGATTTTCTGTCATTTATGTGACAGTGTCCACCACAGCATTTGGAAAAAGCAATTTACAGCTGTAAGAAGAATCACAACAGTGACAGAACACATGCTTTATTTTCCTCTGAATGTGGCAACTTACTATTCTGGCAGCCCTGGGGGATGCTATGGAACCTCCTTACCTCTCTGATGAATGGAATCCCAAGGCCTTCACAGCCTGAAGAACCAGACCATCCTGACCACCATCAGGATGGGAGCTTCCATTCCATTCCATTCCATTTCATTCCATCCCATTCCATCCCATCCCATCCCATCCCATCCCAACCCATAACCTCCCCTCTGCTCCTCTCCCCTCCCCTCTCCTCCCATCCCATCCTGTCTCATCCCTTGCCTTGCCTTGCCTTGCCTTGCCTTGCCTTGCCTTGCCTTGCCTTTCCTTTCCTTTCCATTTCATTCCAGATGTGCCAACCTTGGAACATGCTTTTCCTATCTTTCCTTTAAATCTACATTTGAGCCTATTCCTGGGCAAGAGGAATACCATGAGAGGAGGGTATAAGGTGAGATAGTAGGGGGTGGGCATAAGCAAAATAAATTGCATACATTGATCCTTCCAACCCCCCACCCCCACACCATGAAACTAGTGCAAAGGGTAGGTCAGATGGAGGGAAGCTGGTCAAACATGTGCTTTCACGAACCTGCCAGAATGAGACCCATTTGTCTGTATAACCAGTTCTTTTTTTCTCTTTAAAAGGGAAATATTAAGCATTTGTACATAAAACAGAGACTCAAGAGTGCTTACTCTAAAGTTGAGAGACAAAATTCCAGGGGAAGAAGGGATGAGCAGATAACATGCTTTCCTTCTCTGCATGAACAGAGATAAGCTCCTCTTCGGCTCTTTGGTACACACCTTGCTCTGCTCATCGAAAGCTCTGAAGTCAGATGGATTCTAGCAATGATCGTAAGTGGGGAATCACAAAATAGCTTGGAACTAGCTTCACCAAACTCAGTATGCTACAAGGGCCCCATTTCACCTATTATACATGTGTTAGTCCTGGCTAGAGTCCTCTGAAATATCTTAGAAAAGCATAGAATATTTAATTATTTTGTAATTATCTGCATTTAGAATTGTTTGTTTCTTTCATTAAGAAGGTTAAAAGACCAACCCAATATACTGGTGACCAATTTAAATAGTTTCACTTTTGTTACTACACAGAGACTGTCAAGCAGGAAAAGAAAACTTGAGAAAAAAATCAGATCTTGAAAATCTATTGGGACAATAAATGTGTTTAGATCCTTTCTAGTGTTTTCATCTACAAATCAGCCTTGCCTCATTACCCTTTCTTTCTTCTCCTATTCAAACTTTCTTAGAACAATAATCCTACCCAAAGAATTTTAAGCTCAAAGTTTGAAAATTAACTATAAGACTACCTGTGCCTTGTTTTTCTTTTGTTTATCTGACAGGTCGAGATACTCCCACATACTATGACGTTCGAGATTCTCAACAGATGGTGTGGGTCCTGAGTGGAAATGTATTAATAACAGTCCCATCCAGCAACAGTGTCAAGCCTGGTGAGTGACACTGGAGTCACTATTGCCCTTGAAGTCACCTTCAATTCCTCTGGGGATAGAAGTAAGCCTATATGAGCCCATCCTGATCCTCACCAACTTAATATACAAATAAGTGAAAAAAGGCCAAGATGGCTCCCTTCCACAAGTGCCTAGAAACAGGAGTTAGAGGGAATGACAGATACCCCTACCAAAAGAATGCACCTTCCTCTACACAGAGGTTGTCTTTTCAACCAATGGCTGACTTCTTTGAGGTTTTTCTCCTTCAAAATCCAACAATTATGACCTATATCCTTAGATTCAAGCTCCCTCATCTCTACCATCAGGTTCCACACTCATCTGATTTGTCATCTTCTCTTCTAATAATACATTTGCTTCTATCTCAGCTTCTTTCTCATTCTTCAGAGCCTCTGCATTGATCTAGTTTGTCTCTTAGCTGCATATTCCACCTTGATCTACTGAGTGTTTGCTAGCACCAACAGACACGCTCCAGTGTAACATCTACAACCTTACTGTCACAAACTTCTCTTGATTCTCACAATGTACTCTTAGTACTATTCTATTTTAGCATGCTGATCATAGCTGAATTTGATCCAGATTTCATGAGAGAGTTGACCACACAGCTTGTGTCCACTTCCTAGTCATATTTCCATCAAAGCAACCTGATTTACAAACTGCTCTTCACTCCCCTCTTGAGCCCCACTTCCCAAAGCTAGGTTTGAAGACCCAAACTCAAAGAACGTGTCTGTTGCCACTTTATTTATGCTACAGATAAATAAGTTTCTTTTTTCAACACTTTTCACTTTATTCTTGCGTGGTTCACTGGCTCCTCTTGTGCATTTATTTTTATGAAATAGTTTATCTTAATATTACTTAGAAAGTACTTTTAGAAATCCTACACAATGCTTCTACTTGCTCCTCATCTCATGGGTCACAGTTTAAGCTCATGATCCCACTTCCATGCCAAGTTGGTGGTATATCTCATATTTATGTTTGGACAGCAATGTTTCCTGCTGACAATCATGGTTCTGATATTAAAGAAGAAAAGGAAATGAGCTTTCAACACCAAGTACCTCTGCCATGTAGCTAATGGGAAGAGCACACTGAGAGAGATCCTCTGTGCGCTCAGAGTCCCTGGCTTAGGAGAATAACTAAGATTTATTCTTCTAGCTGAATGTGAGGGTAGAATACCACCTTCTCTCTGCTTGGAGCTTGACATCTTCATTTCCATTGTATTTCCAGTTATTCTTGCCCTCATACCAAGTAGACACACAGAGCTCAGTAATAAGAAAAAAGGCAATCTGGTTTACCTGGGAATCAAAGACAAAAACCTCAGTCTTTTCTGTGCAGAAACCGAAGGCAAGCCAACTTTGCAGCTTAAGGTGAGTGACATCCAGCTACTGAGAGACATGTATCATACAGATTTTTTAATGTAACCTCTTGCATTAGAGAACTACAATAATAGCTTTATAATCCTCAATTATCAATATAAGGAAACAAACCTGACTTACCAGTCCTGAAATTAGGAAATGCTGACAGTAGGATGGATATAACACCCAAGGAGATATCTCTGAAAAGCCACGGAATGGCGGCTCTTCCATTCTCAGTCCCAATTAACTGCTACCTAGAAATCTTCTAAGATAATAGAATGTTCCCACTTAAGCAAAGGCTATCATGTTTGACAAATGGGAAGAGACTGTTTTTCTGCATTTTTCAGAGCTCCTGTCTGTATCCACTTGCTAAAGGAAGATTTATGGTCATAAAACTAACACATCTACTAAGGATGGAAAGTGTAATATATAAGCCCACTGGGAGCCTGGTAATTCAGGGAGGCTGACCTGAACATCAGGGTGAATGGGTACCAAGATCTCCCAAATAGGAGACAAAACTGGCCTCCATTCCAGGGAGAAATCAGTAGCGCTCTGTGTCCCAGGAACTTGGAGGGGAAGCCAGGCTACTGAGAACTAGCTGTTGTCCTTGTAGATAGCCCATCTCCACCACCTCCTCCTCCTGCTCCTCCTCCTCCTCACTAACAAGCTTCTTTTCTCCTCCAGGAGAGGAAGATCATGAACCTGTATGAGGAGCAAATACCACAAAAGCCTTTTCTCTTTTTCTGCAGTACAGAGGGCTCCACCTCTGCCTTTGAGTCCGTCTCTTACCCTGGTTGGTTCATAGCCAGCTCTCCTGAGTCAAGTAAACCCATCTTCCTCACTCAAAAGAGGGGCTTAACTAACAGCACCAACTTCTATTTAAATCCTAAGAATTAACAGTCTGGGGTGCATGTTGTCAATTTCACGACAGGATAAATCTTTGATTTCAAAATATAATAACGCATCTTTTTTAAGAATACAAAGTAATGATATAAAAATATTAGAATGATGCAAGATTTCACTAAACAGAGTAATAGGAATTCAACAGTGGTTGCTGTTTTACATGATGGTCTCTTCAAATTAGTTGATCAGATTACCAGACATAAACATGCAAGATTTATTTAAAGAAAAAAGCAAAACAAAACAATAACAAAGATATTAGAAGAAACTCAAAAGAAGGAAAAATTTTGAGTAAAAAATAAAAAATTAAGAATTAATTGTTCTTTTCAAAAGATCAGCAGAAATTAAAAATTATATATATATATATATATATATATATATATATATATATATCCAAACTATTCTATATATATACCTAAATATGTTGTTCCCTTCTTTCATTTGTCCTTTTCCTCATGCCAATTTTTCCTTCCATTGAACAATTTCTTTCTCTTGCACAGTATCTATTGTGCCTTTTAGATTTTCATTACTCTTTCAGGTTCTCACACTAGCGAGATAATATGATGTTTGCACACGTGAATCTGACTTATTTCACTTATCAGTATAGTCTCTAGTTGCATGCATTTATCTAAAACAAACCCTCAGATTTATCTTTTTATAGCTGAATACTACAACATTGAATAAAAACACCACATCTTTTTATCCATTCCTCAGTCAATAGGCATTTGAGTTGTGTCCAAGATTTACCTATGACAAATTGTGCTGCTATAGACATGGGTGTACATACATCACTGTGGTATTATGATTTCGGTTCTTTGGGGAAAATGCCAAGGAGGGGAATAGCTGGCTTGATGGGACCTTCAATCCTAGCTTTTTGGGGAATCTCCATGCTAATTTCCATAATGGTTGTACCAGCCTGCACTCCCACCAACAGTGGAGAAGGGTTCCTCTTTCCCCATAGCCTTTCCAGCATTTGTTATTGGTTGACTTTTTTTTTTTTTTTTTTTTTTTGTGGTACCAGGGATTGAACTCAGGACCTTCGTGGTACTGAACTATTTCCCCAGCCCCTAACCATTCCCATGATATTGAATATTTTTTGTATATTCATTTGCCATTTTTAGCTCTTCATTTGTGAAGTGTATATTCATCTCACATCCCCATTTTTGGATTGGATCTTTGAATTTTGGAGGAGTAATTTTTTTAATTCCTTATATGTTCTAGATAGGAGTCTTTTGTCTGACAGATAGTCTGCTATAATTGTCTCACACCTCATGCATTTTCTTTTTACTCTGTTGGAAACACCATTAGAAAGTAATAGGAATTCAACAATAGTTGCTGTATTGCATGATGATATCTTCAAATTAGTTGACCAGATTACCAGGTACAAATGTACAAGATTGGCTTAAAGAAAAAAACAAAGCAAAAGCAATAACAAAAAAATTGTAAAAAATTCAAAAGAAAATAATAAGAATAATAAATTTAATCGTTAATTTTTCCTTTCAAAAGACCAGCAAAAATCGGCAGTACAATTTTCCAAAACATTATGCATACATAAATGTACGCATAATGCATACATACATAATGCATACGTACATACATAATGCATAAAAGATACATAAATGTATCATTTTTCCTTTCCTTCATTTGTCCTTTTCCCCATCCCAG
>PVKN010020053.1:0-16104 GCA_004027915.1 Capromys pilorides
AGCATGTGCTACTGGGGATCAAACCCTGGTCCCTGCACTTACCTAAGCAGGTGCTTAGTCCATGGAGCTATCTCACCAGCTCTAGAAATTCATTTTTTTTTCAGTGCAGTTGTGTTGGGAGAGTCCCCTGCCCTTATTAGGAAGGGGACATTCAGGGTTTCCTTTTTGGGTGTGCCACATGTTTCTCAGCAAGAGCATGGCTTGTGGTGCTAGGAAATGGGGGACATAGCCATAGATTTTGGCAAAGCAGCTGTTCAAAGCTTGGTGTTACCTTTGGAAGAGGGAGGCGGTTGAGCTGACTGGCAGCACTGGGGTTTAGACGTGATTTTCCAGGACTGAGATGACTGTGAGCAAGAACACAGGGAAAACATACCCGGCCACACATCTGCATGGGGGCTGTAGCGTCTGCTGGCGTAGTCTAGGCTCTGAGAAATTTTGGAGTAGAAAACTTTCCAACATGTGTGTTTAGCACCAGTGTTTCCCAGGTTTCCCCCACTACATCACACTAAGTCATTACGAAGTCTGGTAATTGCTGCTGAGAAGTCAGTGTGTCACAAGTGTCCTTGACCATGCTGGACTGCAAACCTGGTTCCACGTCTGGACTGTGCTTTAGCAACACCTGGCTCTGTGTGGAGGACGCCAGGCAGTCAAGACCTCTTTCCCTGCTGCTGCGGCTGCTGCTGGCTTCCGTTTGGGGAGAGCTAATTAGTTTGCTGGATTAGATACTTAAGATCCCAAAGTATTAGGTAGTTAGTTACATGAGTTTCCTGTAGCTGCTGTGACACATTCCCATAACTCTGGGGACTCAAAACAACAGTGTCATATTCTCTTGCAGCCCTGAAGGCTGGGAGCTAGAACCCTGTGGCCCTAAAACCAATCTGAGTGTCAGCATCAGTGGGGCTATGCACCCTCAGGGCAGAGCTCCTCTAGGGGCTTGGGGGGAGTTGTTTCTTTCCCCTCCCAGCTTTTTAGGCAGTGACTGCTCGGCTAGAAATAACATCACCGGAACCTTCACTACATTGTGTGCGATGTACCTGCATTTTCTCCATTGTGAATCTCTTTCACCTCCCCCCTTGTCTGCTATGCGTGGTGGCATTCAGGTCTCATTTGGAGGTCCCAATGTCATATCCCCCATCACATGACCTCTAGTTACATCCACAAAGAACCCTTTTCCAAATTAGGTGGCATTTGCTGGCCCCAGGAGTGGGTCCTGGTGTCTCTGTGTTACTGTGGTAGTCTAAAGGGGTAACAGGAGCTGACAGGATTTTCTGCCCAAAGGTGAAGTCCTGCACTTGGCAAAGAATGAATAAAACCAAAAAAATGTACAGTAATAGCTAGAAGATGTGCTGGTCTCTTAAAGCCTTTTATTAGCTGTGCCAGGCAGGGCTGCCATCAAAGAGATGGGAGTAAGTCACTGGAATTTTACTGTAACCTATAAAAGGCAATGTGATGTGTTGTGTCATTATTACTCACACTTCTTTTAGGAATCAAGTTCTTTTTGCCATGAAACAAAAGAGTAGCATTTTATAGTGTTGACCCAGTGGACTGGGAGACCGCCTTCAAATATGTGAAGCATCGTGCAGGGGAAAGCAAGCAGGCATGTTTCCTGTGCCTGTGGCCGGATGCTCTGTGGAAGGTTCGGGGAGGAATCCCAGCTCAGTGGAAGGAAAGGCTGAGTCTGCCGGCAGGCTCCTGCAGGGAAACAGTCTCTTGCCACAGAAGGAGTCCCAGCAGAGACTGGGGAGCTGACTGCAGGAAAGGTAGAGAGCCTGCTTCTCACCTGAGAGCTGGGCCTTGTGAGTTCTGTTCCCCAGAAGAATGTCTGTGCCATGAGAGGGGAGGCCTAGAACTTTCAGTGGTGCCAAGACCCAACACCTGACACCCACAATTTCAAAGAGGAGTAGTCTGCTTTGCCCCACAGTCTGTACAGGTTTCAATCCATAGTCAGTGGGCTCTGAGGCAGGGTGGTGTGGCAGGGGGCCTGGTAACCAGAAGCAGAGAGAGCAGTGAAGGAACTCTTTCATGACCCCCCCATGACTTCCTCTTTGCATCAGACCCCGCCTCCTAACAGTAAGTGCCCTGCAAGCTCCCATGAGTCAGTCTCCTTCCAGAAGCCCTTCCAGTTGGTGCAGAGGCTTGGGGACAGCTAGATGTATGCCATACCAAGACATATGACCCCTTTAATGTGCTGCATGCCCAGAACCAGTTTAGCGTGTGTCGCGCAGTGAGTATTCCAATGTGATTGGATAAGTGTAAGCACGGAAGAAGTCCTGTAAGTTTCAGGAAGATTGCAGTCAGCACCAGCAGATGTGGCACCAGGCACAGGCTGAAATGAGCGTGCAAGTAGCCTCACCTGTGGTGCGTGTCAAGCAGGTGCCAAAGGTCGAGCACGAAATGCCATGTAAGCATATGGCAGAAGGGTTCCTTCCATCCAGGCCTGGGAATGGAGAGGGCAGTGTGAGGCTCCCATTGGACCCAGGGGAGGTCAGGCTAGGGCTGGGGCTAAGAGAACAGTTAAGGGCAGAAGGACCTGCAGCAGCGGAGGCCTGGAGGCGCGCTGAGCATGGCAGGTAGGTCAGAATGTGAGGCGGGGGGTTGGGGGTTGGTGCGGGCTAGAGACGAGGCTGGCACCAGAGGCAGTGGCCAGACCATGAAGGATCTCCCTTCCCAGGCAAACCGAGAATCCTCATTTCATCTCGAAGGCAGGAGAGACCTGGAGGGTTCAGGAGCAGGAGCTGCTGTGGAACCGTGAGCTATGGGCTTGCGAAGCCCGGCTCAGATACCAGGACCCATTTGGCAACAAGGACCTTCCTGTGGCAGTGTTGGCCGCATTGGCCTGCTGTGGCTTCCAAAATGCTCTTAGGGTCACTGCTAGAAAAGCAGGCCTTGGGAGCATTTCACTCCACTAGACAGTACGGCAGTGGGTAGCCCTCAGCACCGCGGGCTATGAGCGTGGGGCAGGGTTTCACTACTCTGTACTGGTTTCTTTCTCATGGGGGACTTTCCTGTGCATTACTGTACAGCGTCTAGCAGCCCCTGACCCCTGACCATTAGATCCAAGTCACATTGTCCCCACTCCTCAGTCCGAACAATTAAAAATGTCTAGTCTTTGCCCAATGGCCCTTCAGACAAAGTTGTCCTGTGAGAACCACAGGCATCAGCAGTTGCACCTGTGATCTGGAGATACCAGAGAGAGACCAGCTACGCCTGCTCAGTGCCTTGATGGGGTGGGTGTGATTTCCCTCCTGTGTTCTGCTTCCTGCCTGGGTTTCCTGGGCTATCGCTCAGCTTCCCTCTGCTCTAGTCTGCTCATGGAGCAGGCATCATTTCCAGGACCTGAGTGTTAGCAAGGCAGAAGAATGGATGGCTTGTACCTGGAGCCGTGGATAACAGGGTTACGGACCTGAGCACCTGGCTTCTCTAAGGGCCACTCTGTGCAGAGCACAAACAGGCTACTGGTGACTTACTGAGTCGGTGTCCAAGACCTGTCTCACTCACACAGGTATCTTAGCTGCTTGGCTGCTGTGAGTGCCTAAGATTCATGATCCACGCTTTGGCCGAGGAGTGCACATCTAATAAAATATTCTAAACCAAACTGTTAACAAAGAAACTTGTGCTATTAATGGGGGGGGCAATTCTCTGGGCAATTTGATTCTGTATTTCTACTGTGAGTTCACCATCATTAACTTGAGCTATATGCATTTGTTTTCTCCCTGAAGTATAGTATTTTGTAGTGGATGTCTTCTTTCTCTTGCGTTCATTCTTTCCCTTTTGTATTCAATGATTGACTGGTAAGTTTAGGGTACAAAGAGTCAAACAATAAACCGAGCTGTCCCCATCCTATTGTGGTAACCTTGTGCCATTGGAAGACTCCTCCAACTCTTTCTTGGCAATGCCCCCTCCTGACCATGAATTGAGAATGAATAAAGTGTTTTCAGTTCTTTGGGCAAATATGGAGCTCATCAAGGTGGGCCTTAACTTGGTCAGAACAATTTTTTTGTAAATGAAAGCAAATTAAAGTAGTTCTGATTTCCTAATGAGATGATAGAGTTTATGCAGATTGAGGTATTTGTTCCAACTGGTTATCTATTATTCCAAAAGCAATCCTTGCTGCATTTAATAAACATCTTCTCTTTCACACCCGCAGGGAAATCACTTTTCTTCCATAGCGTTTCACACATCCTGTTTTAAGGAATGTTCACATTACTGCCTTTCCTGTATAAAGCGCAGTTACCCCTTCTAGACTGTAAACTCCTTAAAGCCCACAGTTGTCCACTCTTCTGTCAGCATGAGGTCCTACCAAGTACACAGATGCCCAAGTGACACTCGGAATGTTTTTGTTGGCTGCATAAACAATAAGTGACTTGAAGTTGGAGGTACTACTGCTTTTGAAAAAAAAAAAAAAAGGATATATTTTAAAAAGAAGTTTGGAAGGCTGGGGAGATAGCTCAGCAGTCTAAGTACCTGTCTGGTAAGGGCAAGGACCAAAGTTTGAGCCCCAGTACTGCCTGCTGTGTCAGCCCAGAAGTTTAGAAAACAGAAACAAATAGAAAATGAAGCTGTTCTATTCCTATTGTGCATGTCACTGCATATGCTTCATTAAATTACCTTTTTTCTTTATGTATATGCAACATGTTTTACCATAAAACTACAATCATACTTTTTTAAACTGGGAGTTTTACACAAGAAGACACTTGACTTAAAGGGAAAACAATCTAGCATTCTTTCCTTTTGAAGAGTATTTTACTGCTCTACAAAGACAGATTGCCCTACATGTCACAGCCATGGGCAAAGTTATAAAATTGTCCTTGGTTTTACAATTATGAATGAAAAGCATTAAAAGTCTCCAATAGATAAGATATGCAAGGGTTTTTTGTTGCTATCTTTTCTGTTAAATTAGTGAGAGCAAAATAACTTGTGGGAACGTGAAGATAAGAGCTAGTGAGCGTGCCTCTAATGGAGAAAGGGATCACTTTCTGAGAACCTGGATTTCCCCACCCCCCACTCCATTTGGTGTTAATCCGAACTCATCGTGGGCCATTTAGTAAAAAGGAAAAGCCATGTGTTGTGGATATACACCAGGTACTTTATGTACAATAAAGGAACGGGGAAGGGGTAAATGACAATGGAGGAGACTCTACTGTAGCAGTCAGGATGTGGCTGAATTAAATTGCCATTTTCTAACTTTTTTTGTGTGTGTGTTTTAAGCAAGGTTCTTCAGGATGCTCAGGGTCTCACTACTAGATCGGACTTGTAGTGATCCACCTGTTTACAGCCTCCCAAGAGCTGGGATTACAGGCCTGTGTTAATGTACCCAGTCTCAATTGCCTGTCTCACTGCACCCTGGGAGAGGGGCTGGCACAGCAGGCCTGGGGATCGAACCCCTGGCCCATAAAGAGACTCCTTTATGCAGCACGGTGACATACCCCTGCAATGTCAGGACTAGGGAAGCTGAGACAGGAGGACCCCAATATGTTCCAGATGAGCCTGAACTATATAGTAAGACCCTGTCTCAAAAGACCAAAAGTAGATTAAAACAACAGTTTCTTCAACTCATACAAATTAAGTCTCAGAGAGAAGTAACTCAGTCAAGATTACCTAGAGATTCAGGGCTGAGCAATACAGTGGATAGAGCGCAAAGCAAAGACCACATTAAAATAAGGGAAAGCAATTATTTTCAAGTTCTAGAGCAAAGAGGTAACTTCCTAGATATAAGTGCTGGTGTATCATATCCAACCTCCGTTACGAGCATAACGCAAGATGATAGTTACAGAAATTACTAAAATAAACTTTCCAATAGTATTATCTTTTTTTTTTTTTTTTCTTCTGTATTTAGGACAGGGTCTACAGAGTCTCACTATAGATTGAACTTTTAGTGGTTCTCCTGTTTTCAACTTCCCAAAATGCTGGGATTACAGGCGTGCACCACCATGCCCAGTCTCAATCGCAGTTTCAGCATGCCCCCATAGGCAGGGCCAGCGCTGCATGTGGGGTTGGAACCCTGGCTGCTGTGCTCTGCCTAAGCAGGTGCTTTAGTCCACTGAGCTATCAGGCCGGCCCAGTACTGTCTTATTATATGATGCTTTTTGCCTTTAGCTGAGTCATTTATTTAGTGAGACTATTCAAGTAATACATGAAAGAAAGCAAAATCATCAAGTAGGAATAAAATAGAAACAACCTGGGTATACCTAAACCTAGTTGAGTCTTGAAATCACCTGGTTACTTTTTGAAAATAGCTTCCCCAACCCCACTTGAAAGAGTGTAATTTAGTAAATCTGATGAACTTGACTACTTTCTGTGAAGTTGCTTAAAAAAAAAATGCAAGCATTTTCAGTTTGAACCAAATCACCAAAAGTAGCATGGTGACTGGGCAAGAAGTTTTCAGACCGTGAACGTAGAATTTTTTGAAGTGACGAAGTGACCGTGCTGCTCACCACTTTGTTGGAGGAGTTAAACTTCCGCAGGTCTGCCGAGAGCGATCCCGTGTTCAGATATGTTGAGAAAATTAAGTTAGGGAGCCCGTAATAGCTAATAAACGGATTTTCTGTTGTGTAAATGTTTATACAGATGTTGTAAGTGAGGCTTTTTAAAAAACTCCTCGGGTTGCTGACAGCGGACGCCTCTGCATCTGTGTGTTAACAGGAGAACAAGTTGTGTTTCCGATGAATGGGGAAGCGGGTCTAAATGACTTTCAGATTAGCTGGAACAGATGGGAGGGTCACAGTCGAACAACTTGACACAGAGACACAAAGGCCCCGTTGAAGTGGAGTTCATTGCCTTGGACAGACCCTGTCAATCAGCCTGGGCGCTCCTCTGTTAACTAGCAGCCTGGGCCTTCAAAGATTTTTTTTTTAAAGAACATTGAAAAAAAATATTTGGAGGCAAGCAGTATAGTTTACCCATTCTACTTCAGTGCTGAACTCCAACGCAGAATGACCACAGTGTTGGAAGCAAAGCAGAAGATTCAGCCATGGTGGCATTGAACCTGGTGTGTGTTAGGCTTTAGCAGCTCTCACTTATAGGTAATTTTGCAAAACTTTGGACTGCACAATGCCTTTGCGGTGCCTATTACGATACTAATCGGAAAACAGTACAAAATACAGAATGGGGAAAATACAAGTTGGCTGGGGTTTGATTTTTGCATTCAACCTGAACTTTCACCTGTGGTTATCAGGAAAACATGGCTGGACTGTAATTAAATAGCTATTCTTCAATCAGGTCTGACTTCCACTTAATCGGCATCAAGCTTTTGTATGTGGCTCAGAGGGCAGAAAGCAGTCTGCTTCTCTCTCCGGGGATGGTGCCACTGAGCCACATCCTGAGCCCCAGCAAGGAGATTCTCGTCCATTGTGAGCTTTGGTGGCTTGGGTGTTGGCTTTGCCCTCTCCAGGCCACTAGGGGCCCTTGAAGGCCAGAAGAGACTTCTTCATAAAGTCGCCGGTGGGCTCTCTCCAGAAAGCCGCTTCTCTCTCCCTGCTCCTATGCAGCTGGTTAATCCTGGCTACAGCCAATATCTCTGTGCCTCTGCGCAGGTTGCTAGAAGCCTGGAGTGCTGCCAGGCACAGACGGGGTGGGCGCGTATGCCTCCCATTCAGGCTGAGGCTCTGATCTGGGTCGCCGGCTGTCTGTGGGCCTTGACCTTTAGTCTGAGGGTGATCAAGGGCAGCAGAGGTGCTAACTAGTAGAAGCATGGGAAATCTAGGATAGCATGTCTCATGGCGACATGGCACACTTCATAGCCAGATCTTTCTCCTTAGGCCTTATATGCATCTTGAAATGGCCTTTTAAAGTCAGATGAGCAGAGAGAGCATTGAGCTGCTGTGGCATTAGTGACATTGGTGACACTGTACATCCTGAAAGCCTCTTCAGCCACCAACTACTGCATCTTAACCCAAAGCTTCGGAGGGTGCAGCTTGGCTTTGTGTTTGCCCAGCTCTAGCATCTCTGATTCCTTCCCCACAATGGCCTGCCTTGGGCGCCTGTTTCCCAGAGTGGGAGAGGAAGCGGGCAGGACTGTGCGACTCCAGCCTAGTCACCACTGCTTAGTCCTACGTGGACCTCAGGCCCAAGTTCTCAGGGAGAATCTCTCCACTAGAGGACGGCACTTGAGGAGAAAAGAAACAAACAAGTTTAGTTAAGGAAGCCGATGTATAAAGCATACGAGGAGATTAGATAAGGGTAAGAGTTCCACAGTAAGAGTTCTTCAAGGCTCTAGGCCAAAGAGATAAAATGGATACTCTTTCTTAATGGTCCCTTCCCCCCTTACTCTCAGACAGGAGTCAGTTTTAGTTATGTTAATTTGACAGAGTTTCTGTTCTTTGCAAGCAAAGAGTTGGCCAGGACACCACCGAATTCGCGAATTTGCGTCTCTCTACAGCCTGGCATTATGTTGGCAACTGTGAAACAGTGATGCATAACGGTGGGACACCTCCAAGGGAGCTTAAAGCACCTGCAAGCTCCCAGGGGACTTCTGCCAAGGAACGTAAGGAAACACAGCCCGGTCTTCCTGCTCCATCTCCTTCCCTGTTGCGTCTATATCTCTGGTAACCTGATCACTAGGCACCAAAGGCACTTACCAGCTTTTTTCCTTATTTGTTTGTCCACTGCTTTTCCATCTTTCTCCAAGTCCAGTTCTCATAGAACCCTGCTCATGAATAGCTATGTGTTACTGATGCAATATAGTTCATTGCGGTGTTTGTATCATGCATGTATTCCAGAATAGGGGACTTTCAAACATAGTGGTATAAAACAACAGCAGTCATTCTATTCTGTTCATGGATCATAATTGAGATACAGCTTGGTAAAGACTCTTCCACCTTGGCTGCAAGTGGTACAAAGGAATGGTGACACAGAGGACTAGGAGACATACTTTCCAAGTGGCTTGTGCACTTGGCTGGTGACCCACTGGAGGCTCCGTTGGGGTTTAGATGCAGAACTCAGTTCTTTCTGCATGGACACTGCTGCTAATAGCATGGGCTTCCTGATAAGAGTGTGCCTCTTGAGAGGTTGAGGTGCTCATGTGTCCTAACCTTGGATGTCACCATGAGCCGAGTTCACCGGGCTGCACTGGTCCAAGGAAATGCCGAAGAGCAGCCACCAAGACTCGGCAGAAGAGGAAGGAGGTCCACATCTTAAGAAACAGCAGGGTTCTGGAAGAGTGCAAGGCTTGAAAAATATCAAGGTGTTCCGCTTTGGAAAAGTACAATTGTGTAAGACCTCGCCCAGGTGAACAGCATTTTAGTCTGAGTTCTGTTTTAAGCAGACCTCATCCAAGAATCGGAAAACTACCACCACAATTGGTGTAAGCTCAAGAGCTGTTCACAATGGGAGGCAAGGATATCTCATAGTGACAACACAGTGGAGCGTAGCTCAGCCTTCTAGGAGCTGGAGCCTGGTCCCCTCTCTCCATCTCCCTCTCTTGGGAGTCGCACAGCCCTCTCTCCCCATGCATGCAGCTCAGCCTCTGCATGCCTTACCTCCAACCCCCACGTGGCTGTAAATGGCCCTGCATAGATTCCACACAACCTTTCTAGACAACAGCCCATGGACCTTCAGTGTCTCTGTGTCTCTTGGCCAAAGTACATAAACTACTCAGCCCTCCTGTAGGTGGTCACGCTGGGTCCGCTAGCCAGCCTTGTTCCTAGCAGGCATCGCTGTAACTTCCCAGCAGGGATACAGGAGGAGACATGGACAGGGAGAGGGACAGTGGTGTATTAATCCTTAGTCCGCAGTTATTTTTCACTACTCTGTGGAGGCAAACAAATAATATGAAGAAGGAAATCACTATCTCCCTCTCCTGATTTTTCCATTTTACTAAATCAGCATTGGTTTGAGATTGTCACATAATTATGCCACTCTGGCTAAGGGTGTAAAACCAGAATCCAGCTAAACGATAAAACTGCCTTTTATTATTTGTTGCTGTTTTGGGAATTCAGTTCCTCTTTACCCCTCATAGACCATCAGGAGGCTTGAGTAGCTCTTCTTGGTTAAAGTTCCTAAGGAGTCATTAAACTGAGGTAATAACAGCTCTAGGAAACCAAACCAGGAGACTGATAGGAACTGGATTTGCCTTGAAGGATCATAACACTTTTGCTGAGTCCATCTGACATGCTGAGAAAGTTGAAATAAACACATCTGTGTTCACCAGTGTGTTCAGTCAACTCACTGGGATACCACATCCAAATATTCGACACATGAGTTGAGTTCTCACACAAGTCATGGCCTTGGCTCCAGCAGCTGTAGTTTTAGTCTTTAATCTGAATGCCTACCAGGCTTTTTGGGAGTGTGCATGTGCCAGAATTCAAACTCAGGACTTCATACTTGCCAGACAGGTACTGTACCACTGAGCTAAATCTCCAGCTGCCTATCAGTCTTTGCCAGCTGTAGAAGCCACTGGGCAAAATTTTGCCATGAACTCTGGATCACTGACATGCAGCTGTCTGACACATTGACTACACCCCTGCTGAGCCCAACCTCAACACCACTGATCCCAAAGGCATGGCTGGCGCTCAAAGATACAAGGTGGTCAGTTTGTTCCAGATACACTAAGCTGCTCCAGACCATCCAGGAGTGGCTGTCATTTTCCTGGCACTGTCTTGGCTACCAAGTCCTATAGAAAACATCCCCACTGAGGACCTGACCACCTGGCAAACCAGTGAAGGATACGCTTCATCTCCTGGGAAGTGATGTAAGACACCGGAGGAAAGGAAGAACTGGTAACAGTGTCTGATACTGAGAGTCACAGAGAAGGGAAGGACAGTGGCACTGAAGAGGAAGACGGTCCCAGTGGCATCCTCACTTTTCCTCTGAGAGCCCTTGGAAATCTCACAAGACTACTGTAATTCCATCTATCAGGGCTGCTTCCATATTTCTTGAAAAAACAGTTCTTGTCTTATCTCTGAGATGCAATGCCCAGTGCTCACAAGCTGAAGAAGAATTTATTTCAGCACATGGTTTTAGTCCGCAGTTAGTCAGCTCCGAGACAGGGAGGACAATGAAAAGGTCTGGGGACTGGAGAGCTGCTTGCCTCCTGGGGGCTAAGAAGCTGAAAGAGCAAAGGGAGGAGCCAGGGAGAGTGACACAGCCTTCCAGGTACCCAACTCCTCTGACCAGCCCCAACCTCCAACCACCTCCCGTGAGCCCCCACTTCTGCATGCACAAGCTCTGGGACATCCAGATATCAACCATAGTGGGTAGGGTAGGACATGGAGTCAGGGAATGGAGTGGGGACTGTGACAGAGTATCCGATTCTCTGAGGCCCGAGTAATGTAATATAAATCAGGCTTTCAAGACGTGTCTTTGCATATAGACAATGTTCAAAATCATTTGCTTTTCTTACTATTCATTAGGCAGTTACCCAAAACAGGCATTCCACTATCTTTCCTGAACAACTGAATAACATGTGTTTTAGATACTTTGACACACAAGAGGCAATATTTTGAGGCAAAATTAGGCTTAGCATTAACACTGAATGATTATCATAAATATAGACTGGTATCAACCCTGAAAACATGGCAGCAGGCGGCTAGAAAGAAAACATCTTGAGTACAAGCATGCTGAGTCCCTTCTCTGAAGTGTGTTCAAGATTTTGAAAAATCACTAGTGAAACACATGGGATAATTTATGTTGGTTTAAAATGTAATTTCAGGGGCCGGCAAGATGGTTCAGTGGTCTAAAACGCCTGCTTAGGAAAGCTCAGGCAACTGCAGGGACTGTGGTTCGATCCCCGGCACCACATGCTGTGCCAGCCCCACCACCAGGGCAGGCTGAGCCAGCCACAAAATAAATAAATAAAGAAACAAGCAAACAAATAAATAAATAAAATTTAAAAATTAAAAAATAAAATTAAAATGTAATTTCAAAGGAGAAATTAATTGTCAAAAAATTTCATGGGTCAACTTACCAAATGTCAAATACACATGTAGCCAAATTTGGTACGGCAGCTCATACCTATAATGCCAGCCCTTGGGAGGCTGAGGAGGAGGAATACGGCTAGTATGAGGCCTGCCTGGGCTGCATAATGAGTTCAAGGCCAGACTGGAACACATAGGAAGTTCATATCTCAAAAAACAAACCACAAAATGTGTGTGGTTCTGTGGTGTAATATTTTGTAGTCAAAACACAAAACAAAACACACACACACATACATATGTGAAAGAGAAGAAATTACGGTGAAAAATATTGACATTACTTTAATATTAAGTTGACAAAAAGGACAATTTCTAGAATAAAATAGAAAAATGTATAAACAAGCTTTTGCAGGCAACTGTGTATTGCATAAAACATTTATGTCACTGCCTAAACCATTACTTTTTCACATTTTTCTTCTACTCAGTGGTTACTCAAGTAGTATTTCCAATTATATATTAGATTTGTGTTTACATTTTATGAGTACTGACTGCTATTTGGAATGTGTTGTGGTTTTCTTTGTGGTTATGTGGTATAATATGTTGTAGTCATTGAATATCATGTTTATTGTGGTAACATACAAAGAACCTACACACTTGCCCTTTTCACCATTTGTGGGTGTGCGAGTCAGTGGCATTTAGCATCGTACCACACCTGTGGCAGTGTCAGCGTGGTCTAGTCATGGAATACTTTTGCCACCCCCCAAAAAAAACCCTGTAACCATCGGGCAGTGCCTCCCTATTTCTCCTTTCCTGATTTTCAAGCAAACACTTTCTGTCCACATGGATTTGGCTTTTCTGGACATTTCATAGAGAATTACACAGTTGGCCAACTTTGCTGTCTGCTTCCTTTCACTTACTATGATATTTTCAATACTTATCCATGTCGTATCATGTGTTTATTAATTTCTTATGGTTGAATAATATTCCACTGTGTGACTATACCACATTTTGTCTGCCTATTTGGTTTGCTTTCAACTTTGGGCTATTCTGTGCATTTTTTTTTTTTTTAAATCTTTTTGAGACAGTGTCTCTTTGTGCAGTTCAGCCTGGCCTTGAGCTCGCTTTTGTAGCCCAGGCTGGTCTCGAACTTGCACTGATCCTCCTGCCTCAGCCTCCCAAGTGCTGGTATTACAATTGTGTGCCACCATGCCCGGCTCTCTTGTGTGCATTGTTTCTATGAACATTATGTACATAATTTGAAGAAAATCTGATATGAAAGGACTATAAAATTTGCGTGACAAGGTCTACAAAGTTCTATTGTAGGAGGACTCAATTGAAATTTCCAAAATAGTCACAATAATTATCACTGAATCTTAGAACTGTGGATGATGATGATGATGATAATGGTGTTCTGTGATTCTGTTGGGACTTTATAAAGCTCCTGATCCTCTGTATAGCAGAAAGTGCACACTTCAAATTCATCATAATTTTATCTTCTTGAATCAATTAGAATTGAGTCTGGCCATATCAGAAATGTGAAATAATATTTGAAATGAGTCAGGAATGTGTTTCTAGGTCACATAAAGCTCCAGCAGTAACCAATGTGACACAGCTCTCTCCATGTCCTCAAGAATGCAGGTGCCTTCTGGCTTTCTCCTTGGCTACCCCAATTGATGTGTTCCTTATCCATATGATCTACAGCAGAGTCCCAGTCATTGCATCTGCATCAGGTAGGAGGATGGAAAAAAGGAGAAAGAAGAGACACTAGCACCAGCATCCCTCAAGCACCTACTCCTACTTCCATCCTATTGGCCAGAACTTGGTCGTGTGATCAACTCCTATACGCAAGGAAGGCTGGGAAGTGCATTTTTATTGGAATTAGCTGTGTGCTCTATTCAACATTCCATTCCTTAGGAAGAGGAAGAGAATGACTGGTTTCTGAGGCAGTTTCTGTCATTCCTTTGCTGATCAGAGACACATTCATCTCATGGAGGAGAAGGAAGCTGCTATTAAAGGTCAAAGCAGGGCATGTGCTTTCTGGTATGAGTTGTTTTCTCTGTAAGCATAATTGTCTGAATTGCTGATATCCTGGCTTTCTTTCTCCCTAGTTTGCAGAACTCCTCTTGCCAGGCACCAGTCAGAGCCCAGAAGATCAGAATCCTAATGTTCTAGTTAGGGTTTTATTAGAGGAACAGATATAATACAAGAAACAGATATAACACAAGATGTGCCAATCCTAGAGTCAAATGGGGAAGTGTGCCAAGAACATCTGCACTCTGCCAACTGAAGGATTCAGTCCCAAGGCTTTTATACTTATGGCAGTGTTCCATCCCTAACGGTCTCTACTGGCTTTTACCAGTTTCTACTGGTTTCTAACAATCTCTAATGGTCAGCCATTGTGTCTGTAACAGAAGAATCTGCTACAGAAAGCTGAAGGATCCAATCTGGAGGCTGACAAATCTCTGCTGGAAGCCAGGAGATAAAGTACAAGCTGAGTTATTCTGGGGCAGGGCCCTCATGGCTCACAGTGTGGAACAGACAGGCAATGCAGCCAAATTGACACAATGTATCGACCACTACCCCTAATAAAAATGCAAGTAGTAAATACCAGGCTCAGGAGGTTTTAGTTGGAAACAAGGACTCCACCAGCAGTTGGGCCAGAGGCATGTCAAGGCAGCCCAACCTTCAGGCTGTGCTATGAATACTACTGGCTGCTTTTAGCCTAGTTTATGTTGAAAAGCAAGAGCAAAGATCATTTTGAAAAGTTTTCATATTCCACAGAAAGAAAGTGGCTCACCAGTGGGGTCCGGAGAACTTGGTTGCTATAGATATTAGTATTAAAAGGAACTCAGAGGTAGTACTTTACATCAGGGTAATAGGAAAGACGGGTTGAAGGCAGCTTAGGAATCAGCAGGAGGCCCACCCTTTTGCAAAAGTGAAAGACTTTGCTTTGAGAAGATATCTCCAGGTCAGTCTTCTGCTGAGAGTGGCTGCCTAGGTAATTGGTTCCCCAGAATTTCTTTCTCAGTTTGCAGCCACTAAGGCAATGGAGGTCATGTAAACATTATACAAAGGAACCTGGTTACTGCTTAAGTGGGCAGCAGACCTGGCCATTGTCCATCGTGGTGCTGGTTCCACGGGCATGCAAAGCGCATGAGCTGTGGGGTCTGAGAAGCTTCCACCTAGATAGTAAAAGAAGGCCTGGGAGGCCAGGCAGCGTGCTGCCAAGAGAGCAGTGTGGGAAGCTCTGTGAGTGAAGCCCAAACTGCGAGCCCGGGAAGTTGAAGAAGACAGAAGTGTGGGACATCTGAGGCAAGACGCTGGCCGTGAGCGCTCATGGAAGATGCAGGCAACGGTTTAGGGCAGCGCCACTGAAGCCCTTTGGAGCGCACATCTTACTGCTACCTTCCTCAGGTGGTAGATACGGGACTGGGTTTTATGTCTGCCTTGCTAGATTTTGGTGTTGCTTTAATTTTGCTGTTGTTATGGTTCCATCCACCTGTTTCTCTCTTTTGGAACGGAAATGCTTATCCTGTAGCATATATTGGAAGCATTTAAATTTTAATTTTTATAAGGGGCACACAGCTGAGTTTGCCTTGAGTCTCAGAGGAAACTTGTACTTGGAACCGCTCAGTAATCTGGAACTTAACCTAGGACTTATGCAACTCTTGGAGATGAACTAAGTGTATTTTGCATGAAGCAATGCACATGAGCGTTTTGGGGGCCAGGGGTGGAATGTTATGGTTTGCATGAAAAATATCCCCCAACAACTTCAAGTGCCTCAAGGCAGTGCTTTTGGAAAGTGATGGATCATAAGTTCCGAACGGGATGTCTTGCTGCAGGTAGGGTCTGGTTCAATGAGAAGGGTCATTAAGGTTGTGACGTGGAAGGGGGTGTCACCCTGCCTGGTGCTGGCCTTTACTTTCTGCTGCCTGGATACCATCATGTAAACAGCCTTCCTTTTCTTGGCCTGGTAACGTGCAGCTTCTGCAATGAAGCCAGCCACACATGGATGGAGACTTCCGAAGCCGCACGGCAGAAATCAGCCTCTTCTCCTGTAAGATACGGGTGGTGGGCATCACCTGTTGGTAGTGAGAAAGTGGCTGAGACACAAGACTAAGACTTCTCAGTATTTTATATGGAGACACCAAATAATTCTTGAATAGTTTTAATGTATAGAAAAATTTTCAAGAAATGTAACTACCACTATTAAAAAATTTACCATGATCATGATGCTTCTTTTAGTTACATATTT
>PVKN010020054.1:0-16099 GCA_004027915.1 Capromys pilorides
AACTCAAGACCTTATGCTTGCCAGGCAAGCACTTATTCCACTGAGCTATCTCCCCAGTCCCCAAACTCTTTCTTAAGCTATTTGAAATAGCCTTATTCTACTATTCAAAGGGATAAGTTAGCTGGAAAACTGTTTTAGAAGGCCTGTCTGTAAAGAAGTAGGTAGAATAAGGTGAAAGACTTTTACATATAGACTTAAAATTGCCCATTTTTCAGCAGGTGAGAGTGGTAGCTTTCAATCAAGATTATGCATAAAGGAACACTAAGTATGACTGTATCTTTAAGGCTTTATGTTATTTGTTGTGTGAAAAGGAAACATCCATCTGGCTCCAGATTTGCTAACAGTAGTGCTGCCATATAGTAATAGAATGATAAGTAATCATATTTCCTTTTTTTTGCTGAAAAAGTGTTTATTGGTCATCTGCTCATTGTGTCAAGCTCTCTAGGTAATGGAGGAAGCTAGAAAAGTATTTTTATGGCTCATGGAGGAGGCAGACAGAAAGAAGTAAACAAAAAATAAACAGGTACATATAGGATATTGATTTCACACAGGGCACTGGAACAGTTGGGAGTAAGAGCGGAGTGGTTCCTTTAATAGTGTGTTTAGAAGAGAATTCTCTCAGAAGATGCACTTACCCTAACGTCTGATGGACATGAAAGGGCCAATCGCAAGGAGAACGTGTTTCAGGTGCAAAGGCCCTGAAGTTTCCTTTGATGGTCACTTTTCAGTGTTTTTTTAATTACTGTTTTTTCAGGTTTATTATTTTATATAAATTCCATGTATTTAACTTGAGTTATTGTGAATATACCTGTGTAAGGATGATAAAGGGAAGACAGGCAGTAGAGGTGATGTTCATTGTTCTGGTGTCCTTGTGAGATAAGTAGCTGAGGTTTAGTCACTGAACAAAGATATAAAAAATTACACTGCTTGCTCTGAGTAGTGTTTGGTTCTCATAGGTCTAAGATAAGTTTCTCCCATTGTGCTAAATTAGTTTTTGTGGCTAGTTGTTGATGTAGCTACTCAGATGACACTCATCAGAAATATTGTACCACTTTAGAAATTTAAAGCACTAATGCATTTTATATGTCTGTAACACATTTGTATTTAATTCAACCAAACCTAGAAAAACTTTTCAAAAATTTTTCTTATTTAATTTTTTTTTTTTTTTTTAGTTTGAGACAGAATCTTACTAAGTTGCCCAAGGTGGGCTCACACATGTGATCTAATTCAGCCTCTCAGAATGCTGAAATTATAGGCATGTGCTACCATGTCCCAAACTGAGGTTTTCCGGCTTTCTACCAGGTAGTTGTGTGTGTTTCCAAATCACTGTCTTTTTGAAGAGGCTGTGGGTAAAAAAAGTTAGTGTCAGAACAGGTTTAAGAAGAGTTAAATACCATCAAGAGCTGTCACTGTATATACTTCTGTTAGCATTTTGTTGTTACATAGACTTAATATTGCTTAATATTGCCTCTGACAGTGCTTTTTATCATGGAAAGCTTTAGCGGATCAGTGTCAGTGAGAAACAAAGCAGCACGTTAGAAGTGCAGACCAATGGTTGGGGGGCAGTTAGGTCTTGCCTGGCATGGTGCAGTACCATGCATGAGGGGGACTTATGTAGCCATTGACCAGTGCTGGTTGTAAGTAGGCAAATGGTTTTCGGTGGTCAAGTTACTTAAGGGTGAAATTGGGAAACAAGTGAGCATTTTAGTTTCCAATTCAAAGAAGAAAGATAGGTTCTTGAATTCAGGTAAGATTCCATGACCTCTGTTGTGTACTCATGTAGAATGCTCACTCTCTAACTGGCAGTGGTGGTTCCAGCAGAGGCACAGAAGAGTAAAATCTGATGTGTTGTCTCATTTCTCCAAGAGGAGTATAGGTAAACACTGTAGGTCAGTGATGGTAAACCTCTTAGAAACGAGTGTCTAAACTGCAAGTCAAAACTCACTTATTTCAAAGTGCTAAAACTGCAATGAAACCTGAATACTGAGATTTTAGTTTAGAAAAAAACCTCATACATTAGCATCATTTATCTTAAAAGAAAAAATGTGTGCCATAGGTTCAACACTACTGTTTGGGCAATTTTGTGTATTATTAGGGAAAAGGAATGCAGTAAATGGACCCAAGTCATATTGGGTGTACAGAGCTTTTCCTCTTACTTATTACTGGAGATGGATACACACCCAGTTTCTGTTGCTACTTCCTCTCTAGGGAGACTCACATATGCTTTTTGTTTTCCTAGCAGAAGCTGATGCAGAATCACAGGTTGTAAGCATTTGATACAGATGGAATGTTGAGGGATTTTGCTACTTTCAGTGAGAATGATAAATAAATGTTATATTTTTCTCACTTTAAAGTTTAATTAAAAAGTGAACAGTTTCATTTGGCATTTTCTTTTTAGGGAGTTGAGCAACCTGCAGGAAAAATAAAACCAGTGAAAATTTTGATGTCATTTGCAGATGCATTGAGATTAGCGACATAAATTGGTACCTTGTATCCATTTATATGCTTATGATGAATAAGTTAAGGTGCTATCTCCTCTGTACCTCAAGAAGTTTGAGTGCTTCAAGTTCTGTGTGTAAAAGTTCATTTACTTGAGGTAGTCACATAACATGACTGTATGTGTTCAGATACAGGAAGAATTGAGACTTAGGGTAATCTACTTAAAGGTAATACACTTAATTTTTCATATTATCTCTGGGAATCACTTTGGCAGACAGAAGAGATCATTGGTCTAGACGTCATGGGACACATATTCCAGCCTCAGTACTGTTGTTCTTTATTTGTCTGATATGTTGGGTACGATATTCCATTGCAAACTCAATTTTTCTCTTGACCCATTGTGTCTGAAATCCTTTCAGTCCCATAAGGCTATGATTATGTGAGAAACTGTGTTATATTTCATTTAAGCTTGCTGAAACAAAACTGAGAAATCTCATACCTTGTGACAAGCTTGACTGAATTGCTGCTTACCTTGCATGAAGCATGTTTCTGTTTCCATAGCTTTCTTTAAAACAATTTATCTGAAGAGGGTGGATTAGTTGTAATATGGTTTAATATTGAAGACTAGAGTTAGAACATGAATTAGATATCTGAGAAACGGTGGAATGTGTGGAGGTAGAGGGTATAGACAAGTGGACGAGGGTTCTGGCATCTGGATAATCTAGTATGAATGGCTGCCTGAGACCTGGGAGCATGGAGCCAAGCTTTGGAACACTTTGACATTTTCCTGCAGCAGGAGGTAGTGACTTCAGAAGGTGAGAATGAGGGGGGAACTTACCTCATAGGGAGAGACTGTCTTTGCCTAGCTCTTAACTGAGGGACACTCAGCACTGCTCTTCTTGCATGGAGGTCAGATCTTTCCTGCTTTCATTTGATGAGCAAGTGTAGGAATCATCTTCATCTTGTGTATGTGGTGGATGGAGATGAGCCCAGGGCCTCGTATGTGCAACAGACACTTTTGGAACCAACCCTTCTTAATCTGTTCTTGGTACTTCCTCACTTGGTTTCTTTTCTTTTGAATTCAGTTTTTGTATTAAACGTTCTTAAATCTTTTCTGGGAGTAGATTTAAAGCTGGAGAACAGAGCCCAGTGATTGCCTAAGCAGGTCATTGAATACGGACCACCACGAAGACCTTTCAGGATACTGAAGAGGCATCTATAGGAGTGGCCTGGGAGCTATGGTTTTATAAAAGCCACTCCTATGCATTTATAACAGTCAGTTTGGTATGATCTGGGGCAGGATTTTAAGACCCACTGATGTTGTATGACTCCCATACTGTCAAAGGGATAGGGTACAAGTGAGAGATGAAATGTTTGTTTCTGATGGTGAGTGCACCAGAATGCATGAGGAAAGGATAGAGGTTTCTCCCTTTTTGGCATTTGTTTTGATAATTCCCAGGACTCTGCATTGCTTTTAATCTGTAATTCGATATTGGGCAGGCATCCTCAGGGTCCGTTTATAATTACTGACATCCTATTCCTAGGTCAGAGCTGATAGCTGAGAATTTGTTGTTTTATATGCCTGATTTAGGCCATATGCTTGATTCAGTACTCATCTGCCATTTTTCCTTCCACTTACATAAATTCCTAAGATCTTCCTATAATTTGGCACCAATAACCTGGCACAGCATTGCTGTGTCATCTGCAAATATGAACACTTGGAGCTCCTTCCTTTCTGTTCTTAGAATCCTCAAGAGTCTAATAGTTGGGCCTTTTGCCTTAATGTATATTTAGATCTAGCCTATTTGTTTATAACTCTCTTACTGTAGTATTGGAGATTAAATTTAGGGGGCTTCATACTAAACTACATCCCTATCCCTTTTTAGCTTGCATTTTGAGATGAGTCTTGCTAGGTCTCTGAATTGCCCAGAATAGGCTTGAACTTGGAGATCCTGCTCCCTCAGCCTCCTGGACTGCTGGATTATAGGTGTGGTGTTTGGCATAAGCCCCATTTTTTTTTTTTTTTTTAAAGGTATGTATTCTGTACAAGATCTACAGAGTCTCACTGTGCAGATTGGACTCCTACTGATCCTCCTTCCTGTTTTTCAGCTTCCCAAGTGCTGGGGCTATAGGTATGCGCCACCATGCCCAGTCTCAATCTTGAGCCCTGGGCTGGCAGGGCAGGCAAGGGATAAAACCCTGGGCCCCTGTGCTCTGCCTAAGCAGGCACTTTAATCTGCTGAGCTATTTGGCTGGCCTTAAACCTCATTCTTAACAGCAGTAGTAAAACACAAAATATTCTACTTGATCGTCTTAGACTTTTTTTTATTCCACTGGATTGTCTAACATGGAAATAAAATTTCCTTGTAACTTGTAGAGTTAAGTCTTTCTGATTAGAGTTCATACTCACCCTTCCTTTGTTAGCCTTTTCTCATTTCAGGCAATATTTTCCATTTCATCCTGGTATTTTTTCAAAATTCTCAGGAGAATGGTATTCAGAGTTACTATTAATAATTCGTATTTAAGCCATGGTTTTGTTCTTGAAAGATATAATAGCGTAGACATTTAAAGTTAAATAGAAAAACCTTTCTACCCTGCTTACTCAATTTTCTGCCATTGTTGTTCTCAGGAAATATTGACAGTATGTTGGCATTCAAAGTTTTCATGCATATACACTTTTTTTTTCTTTAAAGAAATCAAAGTGTCATAGTTTGCTGTGTGACAGTTTTTTTAATGGTTCAATGATACTCCAAAGTTGTGATGCGTTATAATTTATTCTTTTGTCTATAAGTACATTTTAGCTTTTCATGATGTTCAATACTGCTAAAGTGATGCATATTTTATGTATTTTTATGCTCTTGTTTTAACATTTATTTGTTTAATGTATTTAGTACATGGTCTATAAGGTCTCGCTACACAGATCAGACTCGGAGTGATCCTCCTGTTTTGAGCCTCCCAAGCCCTGGGATTATAGGTGTGTTACCATGCCTAGTCTCAGTCTCTGTCTCATTATGCCCAGGAGGTGGGGCTGGCAGACATGCTGAGTATTGGTCCCTGTGCCTGCCTAAGCGGGTGTAACATTTCTGTTAAGATGGATTTCTAAAGGTAGAACACAATCAGTTATGTTGTTAACAGTGAGTGGGTGTTTTAATCTTTATAAGTTAGATAATATTTAGGGCAGAATTATCATTTGATGTCTCGTTACCTATTACCCATTAATTTCTTATGTGGTAGTCTTATTTCCCTTGTTCTCAAAGGCCACTTTGTTTTTTCCGTGGAGTGCAGGCACAACCTGGGACTCAGTATCTACTAAATCCCAGAACTGCTGACTTCCTGCTTGAGTTTTATGACTGTTTAGTTCATGGAAGACTCCCAGGTGTTTTAAGACATTATCACCTGTAAGATGAGGTGGGCCTTTTGGGGCTTACTATTTTATCTCAGTTCTAGGCAGTCTCTTGACAAGAGGAATTTGTGGCTACCAAAAGTACAGATCTAGGAGTAGGAGATGAAATCCCTGGAGAAGAAACTTGATGTTTCCCTGCTGTCGGTACATAACTCATTCTCATTTTTTTTTTCTTGAGTAAGAAGATAGAGGTGTATAATATTGTGGTATAAGGAATATGTATTAGGTCTGCCTAGCACTGGGCCCTAAAACTTGTCATTTCCAAAGTGATGAGAGTAATAAAGGTGGAAGAAGGTCTTTTCTAGTCATGTGACCCCCTTGGTCACACAGGAAGTGATGTTAGCATAGCCTGTGGAAAGCTATAAGGGGCAGTTTGCTGTAGTGTTGGAATTTTCAGCCCAGCCCCACATGGCTCATGGGAGGGAATGGGTTGAGAACTGGGGCTAATGGTTGCTCTTCTCACCAATGATTTGATCAGCTGGCCTTATGTAAGGGGGCTCCACACCATCTTAGGGGATGTGATGGGTTGGGAGATATGTGGAGGTGCTGGGAGGGTGTTTTAGGGAGGGCAGAGAGTGCTGGATCTGGCTGTTCCTAAATTGTATCCTTTAATAAAAATTTAGTAATTTAGTAAGCAAACTACTTTCCAGAGTTTTGGGATCTGTTCTAGCAAAGTTACAAACCTGGTAAGATGGTCTTGAGAAACGTTTTGTTTTTTGGTAGCAGGTCTGTTAGGACAGAGACCTAGTAAGAGAAATGGGACAGATTTGTGGCATTGTGCCTTTAACCTGTGGGATCTGACATTCCAGATAGATAGCTAGGATCCAGTGTGTGTGAGAATTGGAGAACTGCTTGGTGTGGAGAAAACCGCACACTTGGTATCAGAGGTGTTGGTGTGAGTATAGAAGAAAAGCATTCAGTTTTCTTTTTGGGGTGGTAGCACGGGGCAGCATCCAGCAAGGGGCACGTGGTCATTCTTAGGGGAGCTCTTTGCAGCCTTTCATTACTGGAAAGTGCTTGTGCCATTTTTGGTGTTGGTTTCCCCAGAGCTCTTCAGGCTTCAGATGTGTGTACACTTGTCAAGGCTCTGGCCTATCACACTTTTCCTGAGCTTTGGAGAAAATTTTTTTTTTTTTTTTTCATTACTGAGGATTGAATCTAGGGTCTTCACACTGAACTACATCCTGAGAACTTTTTTGTTTTGAGACTGGGTCTACTTTGCTACATTGCCCAGGCTGGGCTCAAATTTGAGATCCTGCCTCAGTCTCTCAGAGTGCTGCAATTACAGACATGTGTCACCATGCCCAGTGGGTTTTATGAATCTTTTGACAATCAATTATTTTTAAAATTTACACTTACTTTAAAAGTCACTTAATTTTACTATTAAAAATAGGAAGTCCATAAAGAAAATACGATATTTATTTAAAGATGGTAAGATAGGCTTTTATTCAAGGCCAGCTATAGAGGCTCCAGGGAGAGATTTGTAGTTAAGACTCAGCTCTGACTCCATCCACCAACAAGTGGGATAATCAGACAGCAGGAAGGGTAGTATCAGTGGATGGAAAATTACTAAGAAGAATCATACAGAATTAGACTTTCTGACTAAACTGACTTCATTATTGCTGAAGACAGACTAGGGTGATAAGACACCAAAGCTGAGGGATTTTTACTGGGCTGACTTGGCAGAATTCTTGCTCAGACTGATTCTACAGGGACTGAGAAGAAAGCAAAAGTTCAGGCCTACTCAAGAAGACAACTCAGATTAAAGTTTTGGTCAAAGGAGAGACTTTCATCCTAGTCTTTCTTACTTGCCATAACTAGAAAGTACTTAAAACCACAGTGAAAACAAAACAGCATTATTCAATTCTAGCTATGTGTCAGATTTGCAAAGGGCTGAGAGCTGAGATCTGCATTCACTTGACAAGGAAGGAAGTGTAGTAGTGGTAAAGACCTGTGGCCTTCTAGCACCAGACTGTAAGAATTGAAAGGAAGTTATCCCTATGCATGTACAAATATTACTGAATCCTGGTACATCCAGGGTTCATGTACCACCTCAAACAGTTTTAAAAACCTGTCCATATTTGGGAAACAGATTTTGTGTCTTGAGGCAGAAACAAATATTGTGAACTAGTATTCTAGCTGTGGTTTAGACTATTATCTATAATTGTGTAACCTTGGGGAAGTCATTTTATACCTTTTAAGGTCCAGCTGAATAAGGGCACTCACCTCGGGAGAGCCTTTGTTGATTGGATTGCCTGGTACTGCCTGGTGCTTCTGGTGTGTGGTAATCCTTACTGGTGTTGATAGTCTGTTTTGTGTAGTTCCCAAGTCACATGGGGGAAGAAAATGGAATTGACTTAGACAATGAGAGGAGTAAGGGCACAGTAAGTTCTCATGATGTGGACTGGTTCTAGTTTTGAAATTATTCCTTTGCTTTTGAAGGGTGGGGGTGGTAAATACATATTATAAATAATATATTTCCTTTGTCACCCTTGACAAAAATACAGACCTGGAGAATGTATTGTTATGGGTCATCTCAGAATAGGAACCAGAACAGAAACCAAATTGGAATTTAAAGAGCCTTTATTACTGAGCTCAGGGCCGCCAGTCCTCACGCAGAAGACTGATCAGCCCCTAGCCTGGAAAGCAGGAGGCTTTTAAATTGCAAGTCACATGACTTAAGAGGTCCTTCATAGTTCAGTGATATGCACAGCAAGCTGTTTTTACAAGATACATCTAAGCTAAGTATGTTTACAGGAATTAGATTAGGGAGGGGAGGGAGACAGTTACTCATTACTAAACAGCCTTGCACAGAGGGTAAGAACACACTCCATAGAGTAGAAAACAGGAAGCATAAGGGAACCTAGTAGTTTTCCATAGTTAAGAGCACAAAATTCGGTTGACCCATTACAATATCAGAGTCTAATTTTTTGGAGGTAAAAAAGAATTTATTCTGTGTATTTCTGGTGTAGAAATCTCAGCATAGTGAAAACTGGCAAATGTGTAACACATTTGAGTTGTGCTGTGATTTAGGAAAGATTAATATGGGTGCTGTGTATACAACTGTAGTTGTCTGAGAACCCTTGTTGTTACTCAGTGGCACAGATGTGACAGGCTGTAATAGGTAAAGTTTTCTGGCTCTCTTCTTTGTTCCATGCTTCCTTCTCCAAGCAAATACTTATCAAAACCAAGTTTATTAATTTAAAGCAAAACTTCCATAACAGTGTAAAACATTTAGTAATTTCTTTGTGTCCTGGGTGTGGTGGCTCATACCTGTAATCCTAGCACTTGAGGCTGAGGCAGGAGGATCACTTTGAATTTGAAGCCAGCCTAGGCTATATAGTGAGTTCAAGGCCAGTCTGGACTACACAGTGAGACCCTGTCTCAAAAAAAAATTTTTTTTTTCTTTGCTCCAAGAAGGAACAAGATCTGTGGGCTTTCTGATCTTTGCCAATTGTCAAAACTGCTTTCCTCTCAGGCCCTGTGTTGAAACAGCAGAAATTTATCCTTTGCAAGTCAGAACCATACCTGGCCTCAGCACTCTTGTTAAAGGCAAAGTGATTTTTCATTTCAGTCCACTAAGGACTTTTGTGGTTCTTACCCTTAGTCCTGGCGTCATTATCAGTATCAGCCTGGCAAACTTGCAAAAATGTTCTGATCTGAATGGTTAAAGTTTATACTAAGAGCCTGTGATAAATGTGTGCTCAATGCAAGTAGTAACCATGCTAAATTCTGAGAAAGAATGTGGTAGCAAACCTCCCAGGAACCATACAAGCTGAAGTTAGGCGGTCAGAAGGTCTCACTTGGACGGCCTGAGAGGCTCTCCTGACTGAAGGAGGCCTTTAGGGGGGATAAGCAGTGGAGGCTTGGGCTCGCAGCCTGGGTGTCTGATTTTGGGCTGAAGCTTTGGGGTGCTGTAGTTGTTGCTAATAGCTAAAGGCGAGTAGCTTTGTTTTATAGTGGAAAACAGGAGCTTGTAAATTTAGAGATTGATGGTTTTCTTACAGAATGAATGGATCAGAAAAAAATTCAGATTATTTATTTATTTATTTGTTTATTTATTTTTGTACAAGGTCTCACTAGGCAGCTTGGACTCAGTAGTGATCTTGCTGTTTGTAGTCTTCCCAGCACTGGGATTATAGGCATGCACCACCATGCCCATACTTGGGGAGGCTTAGGATGCCTGGGTGTGGGCTGCGTTCCCACCAGGATACCAAGTCAGATGTGATTTAGATAAGTTAAAAAATCTTTCCCTGGGAAGTTGGTAAACATGATAGTTTTTTTTTTTTTTTGAGAGAGAGTACTGGATGGAGAAGCCCAGTAGTTTTGTTTTGCACTGAACTGTATCCCCAGCTCTATATTTTGAGACAGGCTCTGGGCTTGACCTTGCATTCTTCCTGCTTCAGCCTTCCAGAGTGCTGGGATTACAGACATTTGCCACTGTGCCCTGTTGTGATGAGCAGCTTGACAAATGCAAATGGATAAAATAAAAGGCAGGTGAACTGGTGAAGCACAGGTAGAAATACTGAGGAGACAATAGTCTGTTGGGTTCAGTGTGCGCAATTGAGGCAACTGTTTTTAAAGACTGACGTTGGCTGGATATTCATAATAAAGAAAGGAAAAGGAAACAAGTTGTAGAGGTGTCGTTCAGTCTCTGGAATCCACTAATGTGATGGCAGTGAACTTTTCAACCTTATGAAATCTGTTTCAGGAGAAGAGGACATTCATTGTCTCATAGGCCTTAATATCAGAAACATTTTATTTTTGGCAACAAGCCAAAAAGAATCATTGTGCCAAGTGAATTTATCTGCGTACCCATTAGAAGACTGTTGTGAGCCTTAATGAGGAAAGTAATGCATTTCATTCCTCCTCATTTTAAAGAAAGGGAGAGGGAGCCTAGGATCTGAGTTCTGGAATCCCAGGGAGATCTAGTCTTCTGTGGGTAGTTATTACTCTTGTGATTGTGCTTGACTTGTGAGCCCTTTCACAGCCCAGAGACCAGGAGGCTGCCTCTGTTATTTAAAAGCTGAGTTATCTTGTTAAACATCTCTCCGGTGAGAGCTTTAGAATCTCCTGAGACCTCCTGTGTGCTCTCCGTAGGTCACAGACCCAGTTCACTAAAGGCTGCCCTGCTCTTGTAGTTGTCAGTGTTCCAGCCATAGAGGAACAGCTTTCTGCTTGCTATACAGCAAGGTAGTGCAGGATGCCAGCCTCAACTGCTGGATTCCCATTTAATTCTTAGGTGTTCTCATATCGTTGCTCTTAATGAAAGTGCTTCTCTCAAGAAACCAAAAGGCAGGGTAGAGAGAATAATAAGCTCAAGGTGGAGATTAGCTGAGGAAAAGGAACTCAGAAAATTGATTTTTTTTTTGCAAGTGGCTGATGGCACAAGGCTAAACATAGCAAAGAAGCCCCATGAGTCTATGCTGTCTATAAAACTTCATTTGAGATTTCTGTGTTTATGTGTTAAAGAACTTAATTAATTCGTTATGCATTGGAGAGAATGCCTCTCTTAAAAGAAAGCAGCAAGGGAATCACAGCTGGGCTTAGGTGAGAACATAGAGTAGGCGAAATTCCGTGGATATTTTGGCATAGTCTTTTTAAGGGCACTACATGTGTGTGACGTGTGGGTTCCTGGTGGTGGCTAGGTAGCATTGTGCACATTCGTGCATTAGGATTACAGTATGGGGTGGGCAGTAGTAGCAACATCTTAGGGCAGAAAGAGCCATTCTCACTAGTCAGTGGTATTAGATGATTATGACTTGATGAGTTTTTAGTCCTCTGTGATAGCCTCCCTAGTATTTGAGGGCCTTGGCAAGTCCTAGAATGGTATGTTAATTCTTCAATAAAGGACTCTAAATAGTGTTTATAATAGATATGTGATTTGGACTTTATTTTGACATCTAAAGTTGACTATAAGCCTCTTAAGTAGGAATGATTTCCTGACAAGTTTGGAAAAACATTGGAAAAATGGATGCTCTTCCTGGGTTATACAGAAATTGATTTACTTCTGAAATGCTATTGCTAATCTTGCATGTAAACCAAAATAAGATTCAAATCTCTTTCAGTTGACCAACTATGAGTAATATTGAGTGTCATGTTCAACGATTAGCACTTCTGTTGCTGTCCACAAGTTTTAAGAAAAAAATTGCACGTGGCTTTACAGAACCCGAAAAACAGTAAATGCAGTAATTTTCATTTCTCCATAAAATTTCAAGATGTCTATGACTCTATTTAGCTATACCTGGTGTCTTAGTTACTCTTCTCTTATTGCTGGGACAAATACCTGACACTCAAAATGAGGGAAGGAAAGGTTTATTTAGCTCACAGTTACTGGAGGTTTCAGTTCATATTTGGCTGGCCCAAGGCTGAGTAGAACAGGGCAGAGAGCATCCAGTTCATGGCGGTGGAACTGGATTTAGTGGGGTTGCAACAGAGACAACTGACCAACCAGGGCAGCAGAGAGCAACAGAGAGAGTCCATCTCTGTGCCTCTCTTTATATTACATTCAGGCTCTCTGTCTCAGCCTATCGCCTTAGGCTACACCCATAATCCCAGAAGTACTCAGACCCATAATCCCATCAGTACTAAAACACATAATCCCAGTGGATCATGAGTCAAGTCTCAGACTCTAGAAGTCCCCACCCCATGATTGTATGAGGCTTTGGGGGAACAACTGGACATAAACCATAACACCTGGCATGAAAGCCCCGTCCCTTTTTTATCATTTAGTTGTGATTTGATGTTTTGTACAGTGCCTGTTGCTCAGGATGCAATGATGGCTGTACAATTAGGAGGAGAAATAGAGACACCAGCCACCAGAAAGTCAAGAGCTGCTCTCTTTCCCCCCAGAATCAAAGTGCAGCTCTGTGTCTCTCCTGACACTGGAGGGAGAGTGAGAGGAAGCAGGGGCAGGGTGTAAGAATCTTGTTAGCTGAGTATCCTGGGATGCTATCCAGGCTTCTCCACGCAGCCTTGCCTGGTCCTCTGTCCTTTCCACCTGTCTCTGAAGCCAAGAAAAATCTCTTAGCACCAGGGACACTTTTTCATGGCTGTTTAAAATGACCACTGCCTTTGTGAATTCCCTCTTAAAATTGAGGTGCCAGCATATAATTTCAAAAGAAATAAATCCCTGACCTTTGCTGTGTATATGTGCCTATGTGGAATCAGTTCTGAAACACTGAGCATGCATGTATGCAAAGCATGTGTGAGCACAAAACTTGTATTTGAAATGTAAGAAATAGGCTAAAACCAGAGAGTCCTTGAAAAGGCAAAACTGCAGCAGCAGCAGCAGCAGCAGCAGCAGCAGCAGCAGCAGCAACAGCTCCCTGCCCCCTTCTTTACTACACAGAACACTTTTCTGTGGGGCATTTGTCACACAGCAAATAGTTCTACTAATTTACTTTTGACATTATCTACTTGGAGATGGTGTGAGATGCCACAGGGCTCAGTCCTATAACACAGCCCTAAGTTCAGATACCAGTCCCAAAGTGCTTCTCAGCAGTTGGTTATCAGTCAGGTTTCCCAGCTTTAGGTTCAGTGATTTGCTGGCATAGCGCACAGAACCCAGGGAGACACTTTATTTAATATTTGCCAGTTTATTGCAAAACATTCTAAAGAATGCAGATAAACAGCCCCATGAAGAGATGTAGGGTGAGAGGGTGACATAGATCTTTCCTGTCCTCTGGGTTGCCACCCTCCCAGCATCTTGACATGTTCAACAGTTTGGAAGTTCATTGAATTTGTTTGTTTGTTTTTTGAGACAGGGCCTTGCTATATAATCCAGACTGGCTTTAAACTTTCAGTGATCCTTCTGCCTCACCCTTCTGAGTGTTGGGGATGTAGCTCATTGTGAAGGCCCAGAGTTCAATGTCTAGTACCCAAAAAAAAAAAAAAAAAAAAAAAATCTTGGTTTTTGCTCTCTAGCCTTTCCTGTTGGTGGCTGGGATTGGGACTGGAAGTTCTAACTTTCTGAATCACTTAGTCTTGTTGCTGACTGGCCCCATCCTGGGGGCTCACCAATAGCAGAAGATAGTTTAGGAAATTCTGGTTTAGAAGCTCTGATAGAAAAAGACTGAATACATTTCATATATTCCATCATACTTTAGAGCAGTCATGGAGAAACCTTTTAGACACTGAATGCTCAGACTGCAACCTGAACCCCATCTCTTTATCATGAAGTGCCAATAACCCTGAATACTAAGGTTTTAGTTTTGAAAAAATAATTCACGCATCAATCTTTTTTTGTCTTGAAAGGAAAATAACATTTGTGCTATAGGTTCGCCAGCACTGCCTGAGAGGTGTATATTTTGAGGTGTCTAAAAACTTAAATGATTTATTGAAGTGCTTTAAAATTTCTGGTAGTACCAAAACTGAATCTTTGAATCAGCCCCTTCCATCATTGTTGGGTAAATACTAGTATAGATTAGGCATTGGAAAGAAGGCATGGCCCTTAGGCTTGCTAAACCTGGCCTTAATAAGCGCAGAGCACATCTGCTATACACATGCTTATGCATTGACTAGAATAGACCTTTACATCCATATCAGTCTAGAACTTGGTGTTTGAGGCTGAATTGTGAAATGCATTAACATTTTCTAGTTGAATGCTGGGGGTCAGAGATGGTATTGGATTTGAGCCTTCATACTATGATCTTATTTGATGATAGGCTCAGCTTGTTAGCTTGCTTTCCACTGAGCACCTCCCTTCCTAGTACATTGTGTTCTTTGCTAGTCCACTTTTTGTTGTGAGCTGCTTTTTCAAAGCTGTTCTCTCGATGTTACCAGTATGCTGTCAGTGTTAGCATTTTAGGCATATAGATGTGTTTTAGTTACTCCTATATTTGAGAATGTGAATCTGAGAGGTTCTTAACTATTAATCAAGAATATAAGAATCATGGAGACTATAGTCAGATAAAAGATGGTAGAATTTGCTCTGGTACAAGGAGTCCTTTTGGGAGATGTGGGAAGTGACTGAGGAAAGTTGAAAGACAATTGGATATTGAACAGTTAATTAGGAGCTTCTCTAAAGTGGCCAGGGATATAGATTTGAGTAGTTTCTGTTGAGAATAGGGTAAGCTTGACAGCTCATGGAAAATAATAAAATGAGTGGTTGGAACTGAGTTAGACAGGATATTCTTGAAGGCGGTAGCAAGGGAAATTCAAAATCTCATAATAAGAGGACTGATAATGGAGACAGTGTTACACAAACATTTCCTACCAATTGTTGGAGTTGAGTTGGAGAGGGCAGAGGGTGAAGGTGGGACCAGGTACTACACTCTGGGAGCTGAGGCCCTCCATGGGGATGAATGAAGAAAACATGCTTGCTGCAGTCTTGCTGAGGGGCCTGAGGGCCTGGAGGGCATTTGGGTCATCTGCTGGCCTTTGGTAGCGAAGAGTAGAAGCTGCTGTGAGTGCAGTAGAGCTGGCTGGTAGGGGTTTGGTTCTTGTCATTAGTCCGCAGAAAGCCTCCAAGCTATGAGCTGCTGAAGGACAAGAACCATTTCTAATTGTTTTTGTCTTCTCTTCAGAGTCTAGCACTGTATTTGATATGCATTAGGATCGTTTATTTATTTATCTTAAAAAATAAGTCTTGGGTTTTGTTTTGGGCTCATCATGGTTAACAAGATAAATGTGGTTCTTTGCTCCTGTGGAGCTTACAGAGCTTAGAGATTTCCAGCCCAGAGAGGTAATTGATACTCAGTTTTATGATTTCATATTGTGGTGCATTCTATAGTGTGAGAAGTACATAATAAACAGTGGGGCATTCCAGCCTAGCCTGTGGATTGCAGAGGACTTTGAGCGTAGAAAGTCTAAACTGAATTTGCTAGAGAATATAGGTTTTTGGGCTAAATAGGCCAGAGAACAGTGGCAGAGAATCACTGGATGGTTCTTCTCAGACTTTATTATGCTTGCCAGTCACTTGGGGATCTTGTTAGAATGCAGAGTTGCAAGGAGAAAATTTTGGAAGTGAAGAAAATCCAGCCATGTTATAAATTAAGAGAGATTGGCATTTCCCAAGACACCAAGATACCTTTCCCCTTTGTTTCTAGATTACAGTGGAGAACTAAAGATTGGTTTTAATAATCTGATTCCTTCCTAATAATAGAGCCAGTCCTTCAGGATAAAGTATTATAGAGTTTATTTAAATCAAAAATCAAACATTCTTACCTCTTATGAAAACTTCTCAATTTCTTTAACTTCATTAGTTATTTATCATAACCCTTGAGGTACCAAGGAGTTTCTAGCATTTTCAATGTA
>PVKN010020055.1:0-16100 GCA_004027915.1 Capromys pilorides
TCTCTAGCAGCTTTTAGTATGTTATTTTTCTGCTGGATTTCTGTGATCTTGATTATTATATGTCTTGATGTGTTTTTAATCGGGTTGATGTTATATGGCGTTCTGTATACTTCATTTACCTGAATATCTGATTGTTTTCTCATATTTGGGAAGTTTTCTGCTATTACTTCTACCCATATTCTTTTTATATCGTTTGTATTAACTCCTTTCTCATTGATTCCTATTAATCTCACGTTGTTCATTGTTGCATCATCTCGCAGGTGTTGAATTATTTTTTCCTGCATTATGGTTGTTTTTAAGAGATCCTTTTTTACCTTTTCACTAGCTGCGAGTGCGTCTTCAAGATCTGAAATTCTATCTTCACTTTCGTTCATACGGTTTTGCCAGCTTGTGATTGTGATTTTATTGTCTTGTGTATCTCTTTGAAACTGTTTCATGCGATCTATTTCTTTCTTGTATTGCTCAGTCATGGACTCCATCATTTTTCTATTCTCCTCTAATTTTTTATCAGTGTCTTCTTTAATATTACTTAAGTCTTTCATTATAGTTATCCTTTCTCTCTTTAGTTCAGAGATTATTTCTGCTCTGCTCTCCTCTTTACCTTTCTGCATTTGTTCCTCTACTTTAGATGCTATTAATTTAGACATGTCTTTTTTTTCTTCAGGGGTTATTTCTGTTCTGCTTTGCTGTATACATTTCTGCAATTGTTTTTCCACTTCAGATTCTATTAATTCATGCATTTCTTTTTTATTCCAGATGTTATCTCTGATCTGAGTTGCTCTATATGCCTCTGTAGTTGTCTGTCTACCTCAGATTCAGAGTTTTTGGCTGCATGATTCCCATTTTCTTCCATGGTATCGTCTCCTGTATTTGATTTGGGTGGGCTTGGGCCCTGTGACTGCATCTTACTCCTTGTCATTATCATTTTGTATGGCAGTGATCTCTGTACTTTGGTGAAGTTATGCTGTTAGTGCCTACGGGAGTTTGCTCTGGATCCACCAAGCTTGTTCCCCTCCAGTGGTGCCTGGCTGTGAGTTGCAGCTCGGGCTGCTGGCTGTTGTGAGGCCCTGTGGATCTGGACTGTGGATGGAGTCGGAGCTCTGGAGTTGAGGAGTCTGAGGATGGATGCAGGCTGAGGGTCCTTACCTGGCAGGCACGCGGGCCAGACCAGATGGTGGATGGGTTCAGGACTGCAACTCAAGTGGGAAGAGCTCTCAGGTTTTCTATGGAAGATTAATTTTGCAAAATAAGAGATTCAGTCTGTTGGGGGTTTGGTGTTCTATTCTCACCTAGATTAACATTTTAAAGTACACAAACAACTTCTCATCCTCTGTATAGTGTTGGATCACATGCCAGGATTCTGATTTGTTCTCCATTTGTACAGTAGTACCTTTTGTTTGAAACAGATATGTTTGGCAAAATTTTGTTTTTGTATGCAAACTCTGCATTAGGTGACAAACATGACTTGGAGTATTTTTCCCACACAAGCACAAACGTGGCCATCTTTTCCAAAACTGTAGAACAAATTAAGTTCATGAACCAAGGTAGCACTGTATTATGGACTCTGAGCAGTTGCTGGACTCATTTCTAGGTATGGTTGTGATGCTAGAATATGGATGTTAGATAAAGTATATTAGTGCCATTCTCTTTGCAATCAATTACAACCAGAAGGAAAGCATTTCTTCTGCAGATGTGCCTTTTGACAAATAAATTTGCAGATTTAAATACTTTCATAGAGCAGAAGAGGTGAATTGAGGGGCCCTTACTCCAATTCAGTCCTAATTACTAACCTTGTCTCAGTGTCATACTTCAACTGTTTTTTGTTCCCAGTTGTAGGATAGCTCACTGTTATTCCCTATGATAACACCATTATCATAACCTAGGCTAAGTATTTCTTCTGTTAACTCAGAAATCTGTACTTTTCTAAGTTGTGTATTTGGAAATTCTTTTTTTTAAAAAAAAAAACATAGTGATTTATTTATTTAAACTTTATTTATGTTATGGCTGGCTCAGCCTGCCCTGGGGTGGGGCTGGCACAGCATGTGGTGCCTGGGATCGAACTGAGGTCCCTGTGGTTGCCTAAGCAGGCGCTTTAGACTGCTGATCTATCTCACCAGCCCAGAAATTATATTTTAATAGAGTTGTGGTGACTAAATCAGCGTCTTGCAAACATATCCTAGTACCACTTTTAGCGCTGGAATTTTCCAGATAACTAGAATTAAGAATGTATCCTCATGAGATTATTGTGTCTTTTGTGGTTGATTCACTATAAATAAAGATACGTTTTGAGTTGCATTTGCAGAATACTCATTTTGAGACATTTGTCTGGACTTGTAATGCTAATGTTCTTTTGTAGTAGGGATATGCTTATTTTTTACTCTGCCAAGTATTGTTGCCTATGTTACTTGATTTGGTTCTCACAAAGGTCTAAATTAGGCCATGTAGTTATTGTTTACTCCATGTGGTAGGTGAAAAACTGGCCCATACTAATGGTCCATCAGGGACCCAGGTTTTCTTCCTGAGCTTGCCTAAGCAGGTGCTTTAGATGGCTGAGCTATCTCGCCAGCCCAACAGTGACACACATTTAACAACAGATTTCAGAGCTACTTTTGTCTCACTGGAGAACCTGAAAAGCTAACTGGCTCACCAGGGAATCTGAACAGTGACTATGGCCATGGCCTAATTCACCGTTTGGGCTTCTCTCAGCATAGTAAAGAACCTGAACTTAAAGAACCCAAGGGTGAAAAGAGAACTCTGTGCCTGCTGTACACCTGGATATTGACAGTACAAGAGCTATTGAGGTCCTGAAGAGAATAAGTGAAATAGGAAGAAAGCAAGCTATTCATCAGAAGCCCCAAGGCCATTATCCATAGCCAAAAGAACATTTGGTACAGACAGTGTCTAAAAATCAGTGGAAGGAACATCTACATGTCACCACAAAAGGCTGTTTTCTTCTGAATGAAGACCCTTAATATAAATGAAAGTTACAAGTGACTAAAATTAGATGTAATAGTAAGATTTAGGAAATTAGATGAGGTAAGCAGCCTCTAAGTTGGCAGCTGGAAGTCTCAACTATTTGTGGGAAGTAGTCCTTTATTAAACTTGGACAAGTTGTTACTTTAAATGTACCCAGTTTCCTAAAGTATTGAATTTCTGTACCTTTTATGCAGCTGAAGCTTTTACTTAAATATTTCCTTTTCTCTTGCCATTAGGAGCTGCTTTAAGTGCACTCCCCTCCAGGGTTCTGTTACATCAAGGGAAGCTGTGCATGAATACATTCAACACTCCCATATATTTCAGGGCTAACGTGTTTTAAGCTATGAGTGATAACAGATATAAGCAGAACTTTAAGATATAAATGTTTAATTTTGTTTGGGCACTGCTGCATGTGCATCCCAGCCTTGTCTTGTGATTTTAACTTCTGGCTTGTCTCCTAAAAACAATAAAAATGAGCTCTTTGGTTCATATTTTCAGTGGATGTGGTTTTCAGAAATCATAAATAAAACTAACTTACATGGAACAGAGCATTTTAGCAAATAAGGTGAGAATTACTCCCTTTGCTCTTTACATTCTTTTGGTTCATAAATTCAGAAAGAACTCTGTACTTCAAATAAAGCCCCTTTGTACTTAAAGTTTCTGAATGGACAGTAGGGGAAATTGGTGTTAACACTAGTGATTTTTAACTGATGGGAGCCCATCTGGCATCTGATCAAATCTATCAGACAAGAAATGTAGTATGTGTCCTACGACTCAGGCAAGTACAGTGTCATCCATATGCAGGTATCTGTGGCTATGAGAGCCCTCTAGCTTGTACTACTATGTGGCATCATTGTGGAGAATGGCCTACATTGATACTATTGGGGAGGCTTGTTAAAGTACTGTTGCTCCAGCAGGAGATGCTGTTTCCATAGCAACACTTCCCTGTAGTACTGGATGTCCTGTAGTGTTAGAAGAAGGGACTTTCCATATATAGAGAGTACTTAACCTTAGGTATCTACCTTCAGTGGATTGTCACCTGGGCCCCTATTTAGGGTTCAGCAGAAGGGGAAACCATCATCAACATTTCTGCTTTTTTGGGAATTCTCTGGCTTATCAAATGGTATTGAATGATTCTTTTTTTTTTTTTTTTTAACTTTATTTATATAGGTTATGGCTGGCTCGGCCTGCCCTGGGGGTGGGCCTGGTGCATCATGTGGTGCTGGGGATCAAACCACTGTCCCTGCAGTTGCCTAAGCAGGTGCTTTAGACCACTTAGCTATCTCGCAGGCTCCAGTGCTGAATGAGTCTTTATTCATACTTCTCTGTGTCATTCTCATAATTACTTGTGTTTCTTACACATATATTTTTTAACTTCTTTACAAATGTATTCTCTATTTGTGTTCTTTGTTTCTTAGTGGATAGCACAGTATGTATAATGAACACTTTACTAAAGAGATGGACAGAAAAATTTAAACTTTTTCTGGACCATGTAGATTTCAGCATGGTTTAAAAATGCCACCCTTCCCTTCCCTCATCTGTGAGCCACTCTTCTAAATGTGCTTCCAGCTCCTGAATGTTACCAGGTTTGTTTTTTTTGTTTTTGTCTTTTTGAGACAGGGTGTCACTATGCAGTTCAGACTGACCTTGAGCTCACTTTTGTAGCCAAGGGTGGTCATGAACTCTAACTGATTCTCCTGCCTCAGCCTCCCAAGTGCTGAGATTACAGGTGTGCACCACCATGCCAGGCCCTGGTTTTGTTTTTAGTTTTTTTCTTTTTATGGTTTTGAGAATTGAACCCAGGGCCTTGTACTGAGGTTATCTTGACCTCCTTTTTATTTTGAGACAAGGTCTTACTGAGTTGCCCAGGTTGGTTTCAAATTTGTAATCCTCCTGCCTTCACCTCCCAAGTAGCTAGGATTGTAGGTGTACACCAACATTCCTGGCTTTATGAGCTTGTTGACAAGGCTCTCTCAAAAAGATGGGTCACAACTTTGACTCTTGGAGATATAGTCCCTTGTGAAATATTACATTCCATCTGAGAATAGTATTAATAGTTACCATTTAGCAAGCCCTTTTGCATTAACGTGGTGCTTTTGTATACTTAGAATTCTTGTGTTTATTAAATCAGAATCCCAATTTAAACTGCCCTAAGCAAAAAAGAATTATTTAGAAGAATCCTGTTGTGTCTTGTTCTGAAGGAAGTTGGACAGCCTAATGGTGGGAAGAGTAGTGTCTCTGTCAGGCTTGTCAGACAGCTAAAGCTCAGGACTGGAATAGTACTTTGTGTGGTTCTGTGTCTGTCTTCATGTTGGATTCATCTTTCTAAGGAGATTATCGTATTTCCTTTTCTGGAGATATTTGTTGCTCTTTAACTCAGTCTTATATCTTAGGGTTCCCAACACCAAAAGGTTTAACTCTCTTTCTCAATTCTAGTTCTGGAAAAACAACCAAGCAAACAGGAAAACTTTCATTGCAGAACTTGGGTCTGGTGTGCCCCTTGGCTAGTGGACTTTATAATAATGTGATTAAGACTTAAAGTAAAAGAATACTGGGTCAGTAATTCTAAAGATCATCACTACCCAACTCTGTGAGCCTTACTAGCAGAAAGTCTTTTTGTGATGATGTTATTTCAGGAATTATGAAACTACCCTCCTAAAAGTGAAGTGACTTACAGAGATCAGAGTTAAATGGCAGAACCAGCCATCCTGGTCTGCCGGCTCAAAAACTCTTGCTTTTAAGCAGTGTAATATTAGGGAAATCAGCAAATAGATGCAGAAGTGGAAAATAGAAGTTATAGCCGAGTGGTGGAAAGAATCTAATTTTTCCTGGTAACTTTGAGTTCTACCACATTGTTTTTTTAAAGAACAATTCAAAGTCATACCAGTTCTGAAAATGAGCAATCTTTCCTTCTTCCTGCAGTCACAGCTAATTAGATCTCTGTTTAAAATCTCTGAAAGACTGTGGGTGTACAGGATAAAGGCAATATAATTCTGTGACAGACCAAACTACAAAATAGATGCTTCTTAGGGCCAAAGTTATTTCTCAAAGCATCTACATTGGATCACAGCCCCTCTGTCTGCACCAGTGGCAGAAAACAGATCTCAGGTGGGTGGGGGGGAATGGGGGCAGGAAACTAAGGGAAAGAAGAAAGCTCCTGTACTACTTATCATCTATGAACATGACCTAGTGTGACTTGGAGAGCTTGTTCAGAATCTTCAGGAGGCAAGGGAAATTAAGAAACATAGTTATATTTAATTATGCACAAAAATACGTGGATGTCGTGATTGGTTTTGCTTAGTCGTGGGGGCTAAGTTAGTGGAAATGCTTTGCATTTTCGTGATTACAGACTGTGGAGTTACTGAAAAGGACTACAGCTAATTGCTACCCTAGTAACACCCTCAGAGGCAGGCTATGGTCAGTGCTCCAGGAAGAGGGAAAACTTGGGCAGGTTGAATGCAGACATTTTGGAATGATTAGTTGTTTTTAATCCATATCCAACTTGGAATAGAAAGGTAGCCACATTTTATTGGGAGTGTCTAGGGACTATGCCACAATCTTTCAGTACATTTTTGATTAATTGAGTGGTACTGTAGTATCTTTAAAAAAAATCTTTTTTTTTCAAACAGGACCAGGGTTCGAACTCACAAGTTTGCATTTGCCAGGCACGCACTTGTGCTACAGAGCTATCTCCCCAGCCCCCAAATCTTATTCTTTTTATATGTTTTGTGGTTCTTCCAAATACAAAATGCTCTTCTGTCTGTATTACTGATTATTATAAGTTAGATATCAAATACTGGGATATGTTTTAAGAGTGGACTTGCTTGATAGAGTGAATATTTCATAGGAATCTTTTGACTTTGGAAAATGAATTATATTAAATTTAACCAACTTTAGACATTGTTATAACAAGCAAAAGTATTCCAGTCTGAAAAAAAGTGTGGCAGACCATTTATCTTTCTTAAAATCTATGAAATGTAAGATGGGGTGAGTCTTCTTTGTTTGTTGGAAGAAAAAAATGGTATCTGTAGTGGAAACAGTTCCGGTGGCTGGCCAGACTGAAAATAAGAGAGGAATAGGGGTAGGAATCCTTTCTCTGAGAGAGAATTACATACACTTCTTCACACTTTGATCTAAGCATAGAACTTGGCCCTTTCTGCTTTCCTCTCTGAGTGTGGCGTATTTAGGGTGTTGGCTACAATCCCATCATTATGTAACATGGCATGACCTGCACTGTCACAGAATCCCATGAAAGTCATCTCAAGAAGGTTGGTACTCTATGGTACTCTCTATGGGTCAAGTTGCTTGCAAGACCTTTGGGATACTTTTTTATGCCATAACCTACCAGCTTTCAGAATCCTCTGCTTAGTTTCAAATTTCAGCGTCTTGGTCATTGACTCCATATTAGCCAAGTAAGTAGTGATAGGAGAAGAGTGTGGTGATACATGACTAGAATCCTAGCACTGGGCAGGCTTAAGAGGGAGGATTGAGTGGGGACTAGGGACTGGCAGGGTCAGTGGTGTCAGCATACCTCATTTAGAGCAGTAGTCTTAGCACTTCCCCTCAAGTATACCCTGGGATATTTTTAATCATTTGGCAAAGAATTGTATTCTAAGTGTGATCTGGCTTTGTGTGTATGCTGTAAGGTGACCGTGTAATTTACAACCAGAGTAATTTCACAAGGGGAACTGTTAATAATTATACTGAGATAGCAGCCATACACTAGGACTATCCAGGCTATACCAGAGTGAATGGTGCCTTAACTGTGATGCACGTGAGAAAGCCATTCGTGTCCTTGCTCCATAGCTAGTCCTTACATATTAGCAATGCAAAAAACCTTATTTTCAGAAGTCCTTTTCTCTAAGTATTCCATTATACCCTTCCCTTACAGTTTTTCCCCCTCTACTGGTATATAAAAGACATATTCAAGCATCTTGTCTTTTTTTTAATGCATCTGGTACAGGGCCTCACTACACAGCTCATAGTGATCCTCCTGTTTTCAGCCTCCTCAGCACTGTACCTGGTCTGCAAGGCTGGCTAGATGTGCCTGCAGGCAGGTGGGCGCAGCATGTGGTGCTGGGGATTGAACCCTGGTCTCTGTACTTGGCCTAAGCAGGTGCTTAGTTCATTGAGCTGTCGTCTTGATCCAGCATCTCTTGCCTTTGAAAAGTTTTCCCTTTATTCGATGTTTTGCCTAAAATTCTTGTCTCCTCAAAGTGAAAACCTACTGAAAAAATACTCAATATGGTGGGGGGGGAACTATAGTAAATAATTAATCAATTAATTTGGTATAGGGTCTCCTGTGTAGCTTGGATTAGTAGTGGTCCTCCTGTCTCAGCCTTCCCAGCACTGGGATTGCAGGTGTGCACCATCACACCTGGTTTCCCTGGCTGGCTCAACGTGCCCTGGGTTCTGGTGCTGGCATGGCATGCGGTACTAGGGATTAAACCTTGAGCTTGCCAGGCAGGTGCTTAGACCATTGAGCTATCTCCCCGACCCAAAATATTTTAATCTTTTTTTAAATTGGGTATTTAATTGGCTTCTAAATATTAACTGACATACATTTGGAAAAATATTTTTATCTTAATGGATCGAATAGTCTGTATTTCAAACAGGTCTCACTGTCATTGTATAGGAAGTAGCCATAGCTATAGATATACCTTAATGAATGAATTAGGCTGTAGTATCCTTACAAAAAAAACCCCCTTGATTAATTTATACAAACAGGTAGCGGGTTGTATTTGGCCCACTGAATGCCATTTGCTTCCTCTTTTTTCTGTTCACTTCGTCCTATTGTTGCTGTCCACTTTCATTCCTCCAACACCACTGAAGCTGCTCTTGTCAAGATCACATGCAACTTCCCTGTAATCACTGGCAAGTCTCTGACTTCTCTGAACTATTCACAGTGTGAAACACAATCACTTATGTCCTCATTTAAACACTTTGTTTGGCTTCTGTCACATCATAGTCCTTGGAGTCTTTGATTATCTCTCACGTGGACAGTGGTTTTTATCTCTTGCGTTTTTACTTTCTCCTTTTTAGACTTCTGAATGCTGAGCACCCAAGAGCTCATCCCTGACTCTGTTCTCTCCTTGGTATATTAGATGTATTTAGTATGTGCTTGTGGAATGAATGAACGAGTGAAGGAGTGAATGAAATGCTGGCTGACATAACTGGGACTCTTAACTACTAAGGAATTAAAAGCACCGGTTCAGCTGTAGGTCACTTTTAGTCATTGGATCATAAAGTACATGTGTTTTGCACATGTGTAGCTTTAGTGTCCTCCAGATTCCCATTCTGTTGCTGTGTCTCCTCACAGAAGATACTATAGGTTGTAATATTTTTAACGCTAGGGCCGGCAAGATAGCTCAGCAGACTAAGTGCCTGCTTAGTTAAGTGCAGGGACTGCGGTTCGATCCCCAACTCTGCCCCCAGGCACACTAAGCCTGCCACCAAATCCAGGCATGGTGGTGCATACCTGTAATCCCAGTGCTGGAGAGACTGAAAACAGGAGGTTCACTATGAGTCTGAGCTGCGAAGTGAGACCCTGTACCAAATACATTAAACAACAACAACTACTACTACTTTTAATGAAAAGTATCCATCTTGGTCAGTTTTTATTTCTATAGAAACATTTGGATCATGGGTAGCTTCAAGTACAACTTTTTTATTTCATTTCATTGGTTTTCACGTAGGACATTATCGTTATCATTAAAAATTGCCACAATTTTGGAGTCTTAAACACGGTCTTGTTTTTTGGGGGGAGAGGGTTGTTTTTTGGTTTTTGACAGTCTTTTGGAACTTCCAGATCCAGACTTCCCAAACTATAGCTAACTTAGAATGTCTCTGCCTCTACAGATTTGGAAGGTTACTGTGTATGAACACACGCACATGTGCGTACATCCATACACCCAGATGTGCATGTTCTGTTTGTTGTCAACAATAACACATAAGGGGCTGGGGAAATAGCTCAGTAGAATAAGCACTTGCCTGGCAAGTACAAGGTCCTAAGTTCAATCCCCAGTACTACCAGAACAAAACAATAACAATAACACATATAGTGATCACCAAGACAGAAAAAAATAGTTTAGTTTTTAAATTAACTTTATAGTGTAGATTGGCAAGCATACTATTTCCTTATATCTGGGTGTTAGGTTCTATTTCTGTACTAGTTTGGTACAATAAAATTATCAGTTTAAGTGTAATGATTCAAAAAGGTTTCATGATGATTATCTTCTGAAGCTGGAATTTATTATAGTGTAGTATTGGTGCTGTCTGGCATGACTTCTTATTTTGCATTTATTTCTCTAACTCTAGGCACTTGAAGAGGCCCAGAAAGCTATCCAACAACTCTTTGGCAAAATTAAAGATATCAAAGACAAAGCAGAAAAATCAGAGCAAATGGTGAGTTTAGGTTTCTTCCTCACTTTTTGTACCAAAAAAGGAAGTCAACCTCTCATTCCTTCATAGTAATTAATGGACATTTTTCTCCCAGTTCCTGCCAACCACAGCCATCCATATCTCTCAGGCAAGCCTCTGCGAGTGTTTTCCAGATTGATTCATGGGAAGTTACTGGACAAGGGTGACTCACCATCCCTACTGTCCTATATTTGCAGCCCTGTTTTTAAATAGAAAAAGTTTTATTTTTCTTTCTTCCCCCAAAATGCTTTCCTAGTCATTTTGGATGCCTGTCTATTTTTGGATGCCTGTCTAGCATTTGTTTATATCACGTATTTCTTAATTAGGATACATAACATAATTTGGTAGTACACTGAAATAGGCCTTGGGTCTGGATGGTAGGATCTACCCTGACTATGAAACATACATATGGTTTTGATTAAATTTTCGCTCTACAAATTTGTGGCCCCTGGGGATGTTCTCAGTAGGCCACCCTGCTGACCAGGAATCCAGTATTCACCACTACTACTTCATGGGAAGCTCTGGGATGTATAAGCTCCTAAGCTGAAATTCTGGGTAATGTAATGCTTCCAGTTTCATCAACTATAAAATAGGAATGTTAGTGTCTACCTCACAGGGTTGTTGTGAGAATTAAATGTATAAAGAGTAATGAGCAGAGTACTAGGGATGTAGATTTATAGTTATTCCCCAAGGATGCCCTGCATTCAGCACCAACCAGGAACAGATGGTGAATGATTATCAAGTCATGCTGTCTGATGTAACTTTTGCTGGAGTTTATTGTACTCAGGTTTTTATTCATCATTAACTTTACAATTTTAAATTACTGCTCTGGACTGTGTTCCCTCTCCATCCTGGGTCTGGGGAAATGCAATGGCAGTTCTAAGAAGCTCTTCTAAAGTTAGTAGTTGACTTATTTAAAAGAAATTTCTTTTTTAGACAGTGTTATGTTAAAGGAGAGAGGAAGCAATGAAGTGAGATCTGGTGTTTGTTAAGCTTTTTCAGTGGGCCAGTCATGGTGCTAGATCCTTCCTCTTCCAGATGACCCTATGGACTAGGTTTTAGAATCATCATTTTTATGATTATCTGTTTTATAGATGGGGAAACTGAGAATTGGTGAGGCCAAGAAACTTATCCTAAGACACAGAGTTGGTAATTGGTAGAATTGGAATTCAGCCTGAGATCTGGCTGGCGCCAACTAAACCTATCATGTCACCTTCTGTCATTTGTCATTTTCTTTTTTTTTTTTTTTTATGTCCATGTATAATAGTTAAAGGAAATTAACTATGAGTAACCTGTTTTATTTTTGTTTATTTATTTTTAGGGAAGGGTCTACAGGGTATTCAGGGTCTCACTGCTAGATCAGACTCATAGTGATCCACCTGTGTACAGCCTCTCAAAAGCTGGGATTACAGTCACACACCGCCACACTCAGTCTCAATTGCCTCTCAGCGAGCCCCAGGGGTGGAACCTGTACAGCAGGCCCCAGGGATCAAACCCTTGGCCCCTGCACCTGCTTGCAGGCCCTTTAATCCACTGAGCTATTTGTCTGGTCCTAGTAATCTGTTTTATAGAATAGTCTGCTCTTGGGGAACATAGCACCACTTGTATACGCTGTCATTAAAGGTTTTTTGGAGGCATAGCAAGTAGTTTGATTTGTTTAGAGTAGCATAGGATATGTGACAAAAATAATGAGAGATCTGGGAAATGGAAAGACCAGTGATCTGGTGCAGAGTGATGAGGGCGTGTGTGAGGGATAGAACAGAGGGACAAGATCTTAAGATAAAGCAGAAGAAGAGTATTGAAGATTTGGCTGATGGGGCCAGCGTGATAGTTTAGCTGACAAAAGTGCCTGCCTAGGCAAGCTTAGACAAAGTGCTGAGACCTGGGTTTGATCCCCAGCATCACTCCCAGGTTGGGCTGAGCTGGCCAGAGTCTGGGCACATGTCTGTAATTCCAGCACTGGAGAGGCTGAAAGCAGGAGGATTGCCACAAGTCTGAGCTGCATAGTGAAACCCTGTAACAATCAAATACATTAAAAAAAAATTTGGCTGATGAATGAGAAGAAGTGTAGATGGCTGTGACTTTAAACCCAGTGGCAAATGCTCTAATGTTAGGACTGAAGTTGTTGAACCAAAAAGAAGCAGTGGGATTTTAACTATTAGGAAGTAAGATGAGGGTATAATTATTAGGAGTGGTCAGATTGTGGAGCCAAATTTCTTTTTCTAGTGTTTTATGTTATTCCTGATCTTTTTTTTTTTTTTAAACTCCAGGCTCAATTATTCAGTAAAGTAGTAGTAGTAGATTCTTAACCTTTTGTTTTTTGTAATGAAAATAAAAGTAGTTAGATGTCCTGGTGGTTACAAGTGAGGTAGACTTGATGGCACATTCCCTGAGAAAGTTTTTACTGCTGACATCCAGGACAAGCTTGCTGGTTTGGGGACACGGAATGAAGTTATGCTAGTTGTAGTCCTTATTTTTTCAGGACAAGTTTATCAAGCTCTGAAAAATCAGGACACATTGACTAACTCCCTGTTGGATTTTACAGTTTAAGGGTAACTGCATGTATAGTGACTGGAATATTTGGGCCTAGTGTCCAGGGCCCTTTCTTCAAGTTGTCATAGAGCATGGGAAACCAAACTGCTGTGAGTTTCGTAATCCTCATAGACTCAGGGTAGTGGAAGAGTTTACCTAAAGAATATCAGTGAAGTTCAGGCTCTTTCTATCTTCTCTACTGAATCCACTTTTCCAGTGATTGAAATATCAAAAGTTTCCAGATGGACTTTTGTTTTCTTGGGCCTCCTGGAGCAAAACTGTCAGGCTTACTCCCCACCTTACCTTCTCACTTCAAGAAAGTTCCACCTCTCCTCTTATGATGTTGTATGTTAAGTTTATGTTATGTTTTGATCTTCAGGAGTTTTTTTTTTGTTTGTTTGTTTGTTTTTTTAATGTATTTAGTACAAGGTCTATAGGATTTCACTACGTAGATCAGACCTGTAATGATTCTCTTGTTTTTAGCCTCCCAAGCATTGGGTTTACAAGCGCGCCCGCCATGCCCAGTCTTGATCACTGTCTCAGCACACCCTAGGGGGTGGGGTTGGTGTGGCATGCCAGGGATTGAATGTAGGCTACTGTGCTTTGCCTAAGCAGGCTTTTTAGTCCACTGAGCTATCTGGCTGGCCTTTCTTCTTGAGATTTGAGGGAAGGTTTTTGTTGGCTGGTGGATGGGCTATAAACCCCCAAAACCATCTCAATCAATTAGCTAACTAATATTATCCATTTTGCGCTGAATCCTGTAGTATAAATGGCACAGGGTACACTTTTTGGACCTTATACAAGAGGGCCTTATTCACTACTACATTGCTATTTGCATCATTCCATTGAGAGTAAAAAATAATAGTTAATTTGTTTCTCACACTTGAGTATTTTATAACCTTAGATAAAGTCTGAAGAAATGGTGAAATTAAACATAAAGGGATTAAATGGAATTATATTGATTTTGCATCATGAGAATATTTGTTTTTTCCAAGGGTTACACTGAGGCTTTCTTCTTGCTTTATGTAATTATTTTTGTATGGAGCTACTTGCAGAAAGATCTGTGTCATTCTTATGCTTCTTCTTTTTTTCTCCTGTTGTTTTCAATATTTAGGTTAAGGAAATTACCCGTGACATCAAGCAGCTCGATCATGCCAAACGCCACCTGACCACCTCCATCACAACACTGAACCACCTGCACATGCTGGCTGGTGGTGTTGATTCCCTCGAGTAAGCAACATAAACTTTGGGTTTGGGGCTCATAGTAGGGAAATCTATTACATAAAGAAAATAGCTTCTTAGATCTTTTCCCAGCCAGGCTTACCATCCTGCTCCACTTTCAGTAGATTGGCTTCAAGTATGCAATCACTATTTCTGCATATGTCCTCTGATGTTCAGAATTTTAAAAAGTGAGGTACAGCTAATCCAAGGAGGACCTAGAGAGCACCTAAGAATGATTCCAAGAATTTGTTTTTTATTTTTTTCAATGTATTTAGTACAGGGTCTACAGGCTCTTACTACACAGATTAGACTCAGTAGTGATTTTTCTGTTTTCAGCCTCCCAAACGCTAGGATTATAGGCGCTGGCCACCGCGCCCAGTCTCATTTGCTGTCTCAGCATGCCCTGGGGTTGGGGCTGGCACAGCAGGCTGGGAATCAAACCCTGGTCCCAGTGTCTGCCTAAGCAGAGGCTTTAATTGGCTGAGCTGTCTGGCCAGCCCAAGAATTTGGATCATTTATGCATGGTAGACCTAGACCGGCAACATGAGTCAGGCCCAGGGTTACTCTGTACAGCCTCTGCTAGTTTTTCTGCCTCTAATGTGCTTGGCAAGTTTTCCCACTTCTGTTGGGCTGAGTTGTACTGCATAGAATAAACCATTTTGAAACAGATTTTTGGTGTATCATTCAACCTATCTTTTTTAAAAACCTGTTTTTTTGAAAGATCATTGCTTCTTGCTTGGCTTATAAAGAGAATGATACCTAACCACATTAGAAGTGCTATTAAAAGGAGATGGTTATTTACCACAAAGAAACAACCCAGCAGTATTTCCAGTTTATCTCTGTGTTCTGTCTTAAGCTAAAAATTCCCCTTGGCTCAACCTCAGTGTAGTTCTAGATGTGGACAGGCAGAATCTTCAGAGAAAAGTAAGTCAATATCCAAAGTCTGGGGGTAGTAGGAGTGGGAGAATATATTGAAGGAAAGAGAAGGAGGAACAGACTCCTTGACCTTCCCTGGGCATAGCCTGGGTGTCAGGATCCCCGGTCCACTCCTCTACAGGAAATGACCAGGCAGGGCAGCAGGCCAGTGGAACTGGAACAACAGCCTCCTTTACTGTTCTTCCAGGCAGTCAGTGTTAGCAGGCCTAATAGCAACATAACACCTTGGCTTGAACTTGCTCCTATCTTTTCAAATTCCTCTGAAGGGAAGTTATAAATTATACACTTAATGTTAAAGCTCAGCCATAATAGTTTGTACTTCTTTGTTATGTGTAACTGTTGATTTTATCAGCATCTTTTATTTAAACTTCATTAACCTTAGCATCAGGAAAAGTAGACATCTCTGACAGAGTTGTTTATCAAAGGTTAAAGCCTACAGATATGGTTTAACATGTGACAGTGTACGTAAATGTCCCTTACATTCTAGAATGGTGGTTTGGTTTGCTCATATGCTATAGTCCTCAGATAGTTAAATCTCTACCCCTGTTCTCTGTTGGAAACTTGCTAATCCTGTAGTACCCAAACTTCCCAGATTCCTTTTCTTCACCCAATAAGAATCCATCACTCACACACATTTTTTTCTCTTCTTTTGTTATTACTTTTAATAAGAAATAACAATGTAGAACAATGTGACAGTTTTAAAACACATTATTACTACATTTCAGTATTTGATACAATGCATATTGTTGTCCTCCTACTGGTTATACGGAGCCCAGGGTGTAGGTGTTATAATTTTTCAAATCATTATTGGTACAACCAAATTTCTTCTCATTGAACTAAGAGGAAGTAGTTGTATGCATAATCCAATGTTCGATAATTGCAGTGATTATTGGTAAAACTGGCAATGTTAGAAGCTATTGATTTAAGCCTTTGACAGCTCAGCATTCCAATCTAGCTTTCCGTTTTATGCCTGTGGTTAAACTTTTCTGCTGGGTGGTTAAGGGCAAGTTTAAGCA
>PVKN010020056.1:0-16093 GCA_004027915.1 Capromys pilorides
AATTAAACCCCATATTTTAAGAGATCTCTGCTAATAGACCTGCAAAACATTACCTTCCAGATCCTTCCATTAATGTCTCAATAGCTGTCCGAAATATTAGGTATCAAATCAATGGTATGTAAAATGCTGAGGTCTCAGACCCTATCTTGGTCATCTTTGTTAAGTCATTACTGTTTACTTGGTGAAAATCACTTTGACTATATTCATAATTATCCTGCTGATATTACTATTTAGCCCAATAGTTTTTTTGGTCTTGCCTTCTCCAAATTTAAAGCAATTCTACCTACCCAAGATAAAAATTCCTGGTGTCTACTGAGGGTCTTTAGACAGAACCTCTGGAAAGTATCTCTGACTGCTGGTTCACAACTACAACCACTTTCAGCCTGAAGAAGCCAGAGCAGCCACCGTCCGTGATTCCCTCATGGCAGTTTGGGTTACTTCTTCTGAAGGGGGAATGTTGTAGGCAGCTGAATTATATGAAAATATTATAGACAGTTAGACAGGGCCAGGCCCTCAAGGATGACATGGAAGACAAATATAAACAGACTCTCCTCTGCTGTGGGCTAAATCTCAAGAAAAGAGTAAACAAATACAGCTACATACTTCTCTAGGGATAGGCATCAGGGATTGATATTCTAAGTATCAATCACCTTGGAAGAGTCCAATTGAGTCACTAACCCAACCCCCAACTCAAAGAGACTGGATTTAATCGATTTTACCTGAGCAATGGTGCTTGTAATCTCATTGGTTGACCACAGCTTTGCCCCACCTCATACCCACCTAAGTGAGTTCCCATGTCTTCTCCACAACCTTGGACCTGCCTCACTGCATGGTTTTCTTCTATAAAAGTCTCTGGAAGAGACAGCTTCCCAGAGACCATGCACCTGGGACTTCCCTCCTGTCCCTCTCTCGGGCAGGAGCTTTCTTTCCCCTAATAAATGTATTCTGCTCATAAAAAAAAAAGAATTGAGATGCTATAAATATCAGGGTGGCATGCTGTATGGGCCCCACCCCTGGGGCATACTTAACAATGAAGATTGAGACTGGGCGTGGTAGCCCATGCCTGTAATCCCAGCACGTTGGGAGCTGAAAACAAGAGAATCACTATGAGTCTGATCTACATAGTGAGACCCTATAGATCCTGTAGACCCTGTCCTAAATACAGAAAAAAATAAAATAAATAATCAGTGTGTGTGTGTGTGTGTGTGTGTGTGTGTGTGTGTGTGTATCACTATAGAACGGTGTCTTTAACTCTTTCAGAAACATATCCAAGGGAAGTATCATTCAGTCCAAAGGAAATTCCATTTTTAGTTTCTAAGGAATCTCCATGATGATCCCATAGTGCTTTGTGGTTTTGTACTACGATGCACCCAGCACCAATGTATAAGGGTGAAAGGTGAATGGTTACTTAACATTCACAAAGAAGTTTTTCGCTTTCAAAATTTTCTGTAATGCTTCAGTGTTCTCATCTCTTTGAAATGTAATTTCTGTCCCTTATCTTCACTTCAGCCTACCAGATTCCTGAAGGTTGTGACCATATTTTAACATTCTTGATGATACTGATGTTTAGTATCAGTATTTGAGAGATTTCAGGTACTAAAAATGAAGAAATCATAGTTGTATGAAGGAAAACAGTGTTATGACTTCACTCAGACAAGGAAGTGAATGTTGAAAGAGTCATAGAGTTCCCAGTTTTCACAAATGTGTGACATATGTGTGCCCACTAGACAGTGTTGCCTCCATTTCAGATATAGTGTGATACCACTGGGAGTGTGTCAGTCCTTGATTTGCAGGGTCCCCACCACTAACAGGCTGCCTTCCTAGCCCATGTAATCTCCATGTCACTCTGGATCTCTAGCTTTGAAAATATTTGATACAGGAAATGGCAAGTACTTTTTTTTAAGGAAATTCTATTAAGAGGAAATGTCATTCATAAAATATAGGTCTGTTTGTTACTGTCACAGCCACCTACACTCAAGGCCCAGCTCAGCCACCGTTATCCAATGACTACAAAGGCCCAAGTCACAGAGTGAGAAAGTTCCAAGAAAACTGCAAATATCACATTATAGTTTTAGCAAGGTGGAGACCTTCGACTTGTACCCAAGGTCAGTGGATCACTTTTGCTTCAAAGTGCAGATTTCAGAAGCTCTTTTTCAGTGTATGGTGATATTCTAATATCACCAGTGACAAAAGTCTCTGAGGAATGCAGGCCAGAGAGATAGCTCCATGGCACAAGTGCCTGGCTGGCAAGTGCAAGGTCATGAGTTCAAACCCCAGTCCCACAACAACAACAAAAAAAAAAAAAAAAGGAATGGTAAGACATACATCTAATGTGACCTCAAGAGAGATCCTCACATCTTCTTTGCACTCATGCTATGACCAGTGTGTGGCTCCATAGCTAACTGGGGATCAAATACAAGCTGAGCTGGGATAAAGACCCTATGGTCTTCTATTGCAGAAAACAAACTGTCCTCATGTTGGTCAGGGCTCCAGCTCTTGGTTTGTCCCCTGAGCACCCCATGCTTTCTATTAACTTACAAGGACTTTCACTTGCTTAACAACCAGAACACTGGGGTGCAACCACAAGAAAACAGCCTCCTCCCTCCCCACAGGGTGGTGGCAGATACCTACATCCAGCCTCCTATAAGGTCATAGGGTGCTGATTGCACCTAAGACTCTGAGGCTTTCTGCCTTGCTGATTAAAGAAAACAGGGGCCATTGAGATAGTTTAGTGGACTAAGCACCTGCTTAGGCAAGTGCAGGCACAAGGGTTTGATCCCCAGCACCACATACTGAGCACCCCAGGCATGGTGAGCCAGTGACAGAGTCCAGGCATGGTGGTGCATGCCTGTAATCCCAGCATTGAGGAAGCTGAAAACAAGAGGATCACTATAAGTCTGACCTGCATAGTGAGAGCCTGTACAAAAATACAAAACTGTAAAAGACAGACAGAGACAGAGAGAGAGACAGAGAGAGAGAGAGAGAGAGAGAGAAATTTGCTTGATACACTGTGCCATTGCCCTTGTGAAAACTTAATGCTTTTTCCTCGTAAAGTCATAAATCAACATAATAAAAATGCATGACTCAGTGGATGAATCCACATTAAGGGTGGATCATAGAGAAGGTATCCAAAGTGTCAAGTGACTTGTATTTAATTTTTTACAAAAAATGCAACACACAAATCCAAAATCTATTGAAATTTGTATTTACATAGAATTTTTTTTTCTTTTGAAATGAGATTTCACTATGCGGTTCAGGCTGATCTCAACCTCACTTTGTAGCCCAGGCTGGCCTTGAATTTGTAGCGATCCTCCTGCCTTTGCCTCTAAAGTGCTTAGATTATATGTGTGCATCACCATGCCTGGCTTGCATGGATTCTTAAATATTAACTTCCATAGAATCAGACTGAACTGGTGGGCTTTCGCCACAAACATCCTCTTCCTGTTACACTTGTGATGTGATCCTCACTACTAGTGCCCCTGGCTCATGTCCCATGCACTGAAGACCCTCAAGATAATAGCATGCCCTGTGGCAGCTGCCTGTAGTCAGCAGAAAACAGGCACATGCACTGTCCTCTGCAACGGCAGCTGCTGTCCCCTGTCAATTTCAAAAGATGCCATCCCATGGCAGGTGTGAACTTGGGGAACATTTACAGAAGCTCAGTGGCCCTTAAGTGCAAGGACGTATTTGTGTGTCCTTTACTCTGTTCTTTTGCCACTACTGCATTGCTTTGCTGATGGGTACCAAGTCAGGTGGCACCATGCTTCCAGATTGTGTGCTTTTTATTTAAGATTCCTTTCTTTATCCCACATCTTTTGGAATTTTAAACAAATTAGAATTGTTTCTGTTTCTATAAAAAAAGTTAGAGGAATTGTGACAGGGATTTCATTGAACTTGCATATTTCTTCAACTTTTATAAACATACCAGCAATATTAATTTTTCCAATCCATGAGCATAGTTGCATTTTAATTGAATTCTTTGTTAATTTCTCTCATCAAAGTTCTATAGGTTTTAATGTAGAAATTTTGCTGCACTCATTAAGTTCATCCCCATGTATTTTCAGTAGCTATAGTGATTAAAAGTTATTTTCTTGATTTCTTTTTCTTTTCACATCATGCGCTGTTGGTTTACAGAAATAATACTGACTTTCCCAGCGAATCCAAGGAACATCTGTGTGCTACTCTCACTGCAACTCTATTCACCATAGCCGAGGTTTAAAATCAGCTTATGTGCCCACTGACAGTGGGTAGAGCAAAGGTGGCATAGTCTGTGTGCAAACAGAATATTGCGAGACACATAAAAGAATGAAATCCTGTTATTTGCCACAAATTGGACTGAACTGGAGTAGGTTGTTTTACATGAAATTAGCCAGACACAGAATGACAAATAATGTACACTTTCCTTTATATGTGGAAACTTAAAAGCTGTTCTTCAGTTACAAATGAGTAGAGAAATAATTAGAGAAGCTAGGAAAGGTATTAAAGGAGGAGAGAAAGAGACATCAGATAATGTGTGCTAACACACATTAGATAGGAGAACTATGACACTGCAGATGACCCTAGCTCATAACAGTCTGTTGCACTTTTTATGAAGAACAGGAAAAAGGGAGCTGGTCCTTGCTCTTCATTCTCTTTATGTGCTATGAACCCATTATAGAGTTTCATATGTTGTACTCTTTCTAACCAAAGATCAAAATGCACTCTGTATTTATGTGTGTGTGTGTGTGTGTGTGTGTGTGTGTGTGTGTGTGTGTGTGTGTGTGTGCTGGTAGTCAAACTGACAACCTCTCTCTTGGAAGGAAGGCGCTCTCCACTGAACTATAACTTCAACCCCCAAATGAACTTGATCACTGTGATGTGCTGTTCGTGTTAGCATTTTCCCCGGATGATGTCCATATCTATCTCCTGAGAGACACTGATTGTGTGTTGTGTCCTTGTTTGAGTTTGACATCAGAGCAAAACCCATGTCATGAAATGAATTTGAAAGTTCTCCTTGCTCAATCTCAGGAGGAATTTGAAAATAAAAGTCTATAAATGTTTGGTAGAATTTACCAGTGAAGTTATCAAATTCATACTGTTCTTTAAAGAGACATTTTTTTAATCTAATCTCCTTACTATCTATTACATGATAACAAAACCAAAGAAAGACTCACCAAGAAAGAGTTACAGGCAAGTCTCTCTCATAAACATAGATGCAAAAATCCTCAATAAAATACTAGCAAACAGAACGCAGCAAACCATCAGAAAGATTATACACAATGACCTGGTAGAGGTCATCCCAGAGATGCAAGGATGGTTCAACATATGCAGCTCTATAAATGTAATGCCCTTTATCAACAGAGCTAAAAGCAGGGCAGGCAAGATAGCCGAGCAGACTAAAGCAAAGGACCTAGAATAATCTCCTTATGATCAACTTTTTTCAGTTTTTCTTTTTATGATTCAATTGTTGATGGTCCCTATTCAATTTTTATTTTTATCATTGTATTTTCAGACCCAGGATTCTTTTCTACAATTTTTGTATATTTTTGTCAACTTTGCAGCTTTAATTAATTATTTTCCAGATTTCCCTGATTTTATTTTCTCCAAGCCCACTGAGCTTCAAATTTGCATATTTCCAATTCTTCAGAGCTTCTACAGATGATTAATATCTTCTTTTATGTATTTTGTGAACTTTTCTTGTCCTCACCCAGATCACACACCATCCTCTTTCTGCCTGCAGCCAGATGATAATGGACCGACTCCCCCAAAACCAGAAGCCAAAATAAACCTCTCCTCTTTCAAGGTGTGGGTGATGGGAAAGTGACGAACAGAGCTCTGTATTTTTCCACCTTTCTCCTGCCATTCCTATTTTCTAGTATCTTTTTTTAGCTTTCTACTTTCACTCTATTTTCATACTTCCGCTTTGCCATACTGTCTATTTCTCTACTCTTTGAAGTAGATTTCATCACCCACAGCCATACCTCTGAGAATGCATCCAATCCCATCTAATCAGCTTTTATCTCACCTTCTACAGTCGCTTCTTTCCAACGTTTCCTGTTGACTTACATCATTCTTTTCACTTTTTCTCTCTTCTTTATGTCACCTCTGCCATTCTTCTTGGTATCTCACATATCCTGACGTCTTCTATACACTTTTAGCTTCACTCTACTGACCTCGCACACTGCCCTCTTGTGGTGAATTTGCCTTGCCCCACAGTCCTTCTAAAACTTGAATAGAAGCCTCTCTGATGCCATAGCTCTTGCATTTTGCACTCCTACAAGACCAGCACCACAGAATAACACCAAGGTCTGCCACCAGCTCAAGTAGTAGCTGTGTCCCTTGTGCCATGGCTGCAAAGGTCTCAGTGCACCCATAGGGCTGAACTGAGTCACTTGCCTAGGTAGCCCTGAATGAGCAGGCATCTCATGGACTCAAATGAAAATTTTAGCTTTGCCTCCTTGAGCCTATGCTATGGGGATCTGCTGCTTTCTGAGCTGCCATCAAGGACTCTTTCCTCCTCTCTCTGTACAAAGTACTTGGTTTTCAAGTGCTAATCTTTTCAGCAGTGATCCCGCCCATGTCCTCACCTCTGCAGGTGCTTCTTTTCTGTCAAAACTGAAAACTTTTTAAATCATTCAATCTTGCCATTTACCGCTGGTTCTCATGATAGATCTGGATAAAGACAGTCAACAGTGTGCATAACACAGCCTTAATGTTGGGCTTCCTTGAAATTTGCTGAACCTCATTAATTAGTCCTTTGCTCTTAGTCTTAGCCTCCCAGAGTCTCAGGACCTAGGCAAAATATAGATGGATTTTCTGCCAGGGTGTAATGCATATATCCTCTATTCAAACTTGCAATAGAATCCCTGTTCCCCACTGAAATCTCCTGAGCTTGTGTTTTACTCTTTACTCTCTATCAATATTCTACTCTTCAGAGCACTGACCAGAATCCCCCATTGAACTTAGCTGACATCACTGTGGGGCTTCTCTTGTAGGCATCAGTAAACCTTTCCAAATTCCTTCCACAAGCTACTTCCCAAATTGTCTGAACTCCATAGTCAAGAACATCCACAGTAAAGAAAAAAAATCCAAGCTTTCTTGTTTCAAGCTTTGTTTTATCCACTTTCCAGTGCTGGGACAATACACCTGATACTCATGGTATTGGGGGAGGGGGGCAAGAGAGGTGTATTTTCATTCATCATTGGCTTGCTCCATGGTTGGCTGGCTCCAAGGTAGAAGCAGGCTGCCAGATGGGCAAGACAACAGAAAAAGGTATTGGCCCACAGCAGCCAGAAAACAGAGAAGAGAGGTCGAGACTACACTGTCCCTAGGCGTGTCCAGCTACTTGCCTCTGACCAGGCCCTGTCTCTAATAGTGACTCAGCTATCACCTGCCAAATGTGTAAAATCTTTAGGGAATATTTTAATAATTTTAATGTATTGAGCACAGGGTCTTGCTTTGCAGCTCAGACTTGTAGTGATCCTCCTGTTTCAGCCTCCCCAGCCCTGGGATTACAAGTGTGTGCCACCGTCCCCATTCTCTCTAGGGAATATTTTATATCTATACCATAACAATGAGAAAGTGCAATTTTCTTTCAAAGCAAATGTTTATTCACTATTACATATAGGAGGAAAACATCCAGAAAAAAAGCTTAATCATACAAGTTAATCCAATGTAACTGACTAAAGCTCAAACAAGGCCATTATTATCAACAACATAGATGACTATAGACACAGGAGTGAGGGAATAAAGTATTTTCAAACACAAGATGTCGTTAAGTTTGTTGAAATTCTTCAGGGCCTGGGTTCAATCTGGATTCACTAATGTAAACAATAAAATATAATGTCTGCTCTAACATTTTTCTTTATTTCATAATTATTAATCATAATAGTTTTCCCCTACACAGATACTGAGAGCCCAACCACTTCGTGACCAGATCACTCCTCTCCTCTGAGTTGGGTGTACATTTTTAGGTTTCCTCAGCCTATGTCCCAGCATCAACCCCCATCCATCCCACAGATCCTGGACACAGCCAAAATCTTGAAAAACTAATTTGTCCATAGAACTTGTTAATTCACCTACTTTGGCCTCAAATTCAGTGCCTCATAGTTTCCTTCATAAATTATCTTCACACAAGATTATTACTTGATCTACAAGATTCAACTCATAATATTTGTAAATAAAATAAAAGAAATAGCGAGGGCTAAGACTTAAAATTGATATTGAAATAGTGGAAGATTTTAGGAAAGCAGGATACAAGATTTCTAGGCAGGGGACATTGGTTTAGAGTATGGCTCCTAAGACAAAAACAGAAAGAAAAATAAGAAATTAGAAAGAAAAATCAATAGATTTGTGATTCTACAGGATCAAAGATATCAAGGTAAGGAAAAATTCACAATGAACCTCTGAGAAAACATTTGTGACACTAATGAAAAATTAGCCAACAATAATTCCAGAACACGCAGTTGGCAGCTAGTTTGGCAAAGGCCTCATTGCACCGTAGCAGAGGATTCCTCAAGGACCTGGCGTCTGAACACTTCTACCCCTAATGAGCAGCTGGCAGGGCTGAGTTGGCAACTGTGAGAGAGCTGCTCAGAGCCCTGCAGGCTGAGGTGGACAGAGGAGCAGCATCCATCAAAGCAGCTCACAACCTCGTTTCCTGCTGAAATGGCTTACACTTACCTGTGCATCAGCACCAGTGGGCAGCAAGAACTCTGAATAGCTCACACTTCCTAAGAGATTACAGCGCATGTCTGAAGGTAAGCACCCTGGTAGGGAAGCAAACCAATTTTTTCCAGTTTATGAAAATACTTTCATGATGATAATTCTGTAATCATTTCTCAAGAGTTTTTATCAGGACCAATCTAGGTGAATCTGTAGCTGAAAGAGCTCTAGAAAGCTACTCTTCAACTGTGTGAGAGGATGAAGTTGGGTGCGCTTTGGTGTGTCACTTCTTAAATAAATGTAATCATGTGGAGTCTCTTCCCATACACCATTGAGATGAAATGTTAGGAAATGCTGGGAAGCCAATAAGTAATAGTAAGTTATTGCCTTGAGGGACAATATTTATGCTAAAAAAAAAAAAAAACTTAAAGGCATTGATCTGTGCATTTGTGTGCTGCTATATGGGTCCTGGCACTGCATTTCAAGGTCCAAGAGTTTCGTGGCATGAACACAGTTTCTTCAGCAGGGATCTCATGGCCTAGGGGCTGAAGCAGATGTCACTGCCATCAGCCAAAACAGTGATGACACTGCCATTTCAATCTGAGTGCGATGAACAGAATTTCAAATGAGGTTTTATAACAGAAGGCAGGCAATGTCAAGACACTAAAAGCTTTGGGAAGCAACATTTGAACTAGAAGTGAATATGGACAGGGAGGCTGCATAATGGAACAAACTTCAGACTTTAATGATTTTCAAAGGGCCACCACCTACAATCCTGGATCTCTCCACTTACTGACTTTGATTCACGTGCAGACACCCAACAAGTCCACCAAGATGCACATTAAGGAGGGTAGGAACAGATGCAAGCTGGGCAATCTTGTCATGCAAATTGTTTTTAATTGACACATAAGGACTATACATATGCATGGGGTAAGGTGTGAAACTTGAGTATTTGTATACAACATATGACAACCAAAAGTAATTAAGGAGTCTGTTACCTCAAACCTTTACACTTCTTCATGTTAGTAATAAGTCCTCTTGTGTAGTTGTTTTGAAACACGGTAAATCATAGCCACTCTACCGTGCCGTGGATCACTAGAACTTATTATTTCTATCTAACTGGAATTGTCTTCTCCTTAGGTAACCTCTTCCTACCCAACTGGCCTCTCACCCTTCTAAGATTGTAGTAACCATAGTTCTGCTGTTTATCTCTATAGCCATTTTTAAGTCTTAAATGCACTTCCACACCTAATGTAAGAAAGCTCCTCAGGTCACTCAGACATCCAGCCCCATGTTGTAGACATGATCCATACAGAATCTCTTGGTCAGAAACTGATAGTTATACAGCATTCCAGGTTAGTAACTTTGAGCAGTGCTAGCCCAGAGTAATGTGCTGATGTCAGCAAGAAGTGTGCACCTGGGGTAGGAAGATAGCTCAATGGCATAAGTGCCTGTCTGGCAAGCACAAGGTCTTGAATTCAATCTCCAGTACCAAAAAATAAAAAGTGTGTGCCTCTTTAATGATGGTAAATGAGGAGTGTGCTTCTTTTTTCTTGCTATCACAATTTCCAATTTCAAATTTCAAAATTAACCTCTATTTTGGTGAACAAACTGAAATCAAGGTTCTGGATTGAAGTACTGGGTTAAAATGAAAACAGCACAGGAATTAGGGAAGGAAGCAACTGCCAAGCATTTGAGGCCTCTGTTTGCTCTTGCTGACAAGAAAGAGGCGCAGAGTCTTTGTAGAGCACAGAAAATTTGTGTCGTCATTGATGTTGACTCTTACTTACATACCTCTCCAAAGAGGGCAGGATGACCTAACCATTCATGGTTAGATTTTTTTAAGAATTCCATAGTAGTTGTTGTGTTGCATGATGTCATCTTCAAATTAGTTGTTTAGTTACCAGATATAAACATGTAAAGTTGTTTTTAGAAAAACACAACAAAAATAAAGTTATAAAAATTAAAGAGAAAAGCAAGAGTAAAAAGAAAAAAATTTTTTGTCTTTTTTGAGACAGAGTCTTACTATGCAGTTCAGGCTGGCCTTGAGCTCACTTTTGTAGCCCAGGCTGGTCTCAAACTCACACTGATCCTCCTGCCTCAGCCTCCTAAATGTTGGGATTACAACTATGTGCCACCATGCCTGGTTTCAGGAAAAAAAAATTTAAACATTAATTGCTCCTTTCAAAAGACCAGCAGAGATTGGCAGTACAATTATGCAAACTATCCTATGTATATATACATAAATATAAAAAGGTGTGGTATTTTTACACAGTATAATATTACTCAGCTGTAAAGAAAGATAAGTTTGAGGCTTTTTTAGACAAATGGATACAACTAGAGTCTGTATTGATACATGAAGTAAATCAGAATTCCCATGTGCAAACATCATATTGTCTCATTAGTGTGAGACTGAAAGGGTAAACAAAATCTGAAAGGCACAAAAGATACTGTGACAGGGAAAGAATTTGTTCAATTGGGAGGAAAAACTAGAATGAGAAAAAGAACAAAAGAAAGAAAAGATATAACTAGAGTTTAATAACTCAAGATAACGAGTGTTATGGGCTGTGAAGAAGGTAACAGAACAGGACAGAGACTATCCCATTCTACTATTGGTCGCCTTAGATTCTTTTAAATCATATTTCGGGATAAAATTTATAAATTTTTAAAAAACTAATAAAAGGAGCTTTTTCCCCCTTTAAGCAGCTGAGCTACCTTTATAAACACTCAGAAGTAAATCTCTTCTCAAGTTAAATTTATAGTTCTTTTCACATAGGCTATTGGAGGAAATTTTTCTACCTTTAGAATTGCAGAAACTATTTCCATGGCTGCTATTTCCTTGCAATTGTCCTTTCCTCCTACTGTTCCTGAAAGGTTCATATAATGAAGACATAAAAGCCTCAGGAGAAGATGAGTGTGTCATCCCTTGGTAGAAACTCAGCAAAAACTTATGTACCATTTAAACAGCTTTATAGATACCACCAAGTTGGTTATGCAAGATGTGATGAAAATGTATTTAAATATTTAAATTTGTACAATGCATTACAGTAAAAGATTGTTACTAACTTCTTTGAAAATATGTCTCTTCACTTTAAATACATTTGTCATCATTGCCACTTTCTGAAGCAGTTTTGTAAGGCTGTGCTGAAAGACATCCACAGCCACAAAAAGAAGATATGAATGTCACCCATGTTCTGCCATCCCAAGACACTGCAGCCCCAGAGGCAGCCCAAATACCCTCGGAAGAGCACCCCCAGGAGAAACAAGCTTCACCACTACACCATCATCAAGTTCCCCCTGACCACAGAGTCGGCCATAAAAAAGATCCAGGACAACAACACACTCGTGTTCATTGTGGATGTCAAAGCCAGTAAGCACCAAATCCAACAAGCTATAAAGAAGCTTGTGACATAGATGTTGCCAAGGTCAACACCCTAACCAGGCCTGATGGAGAGAAGAAGGCATATTTTTGACCGGCTTTCAATTATGAAACATTGGATGTTGCCAGCAAAACTGGGATCATCTAAACTGAGTCCAGCTGGCTAATTCTAAATATATACTTTTTTCTCAGAAAAAAAAACTACATTAGCACATGGACTAGAATTTCAAAAGAAAATTATTAAGAATTGAGTCAAATGATCATGGCTGAATATTTTTTTATGCTTCCCATTTTTGATAGGTCCATGTTCCATCACAAGCTTTAACAGCAAACTGCCTGATCTCTGACATTTCTCACATCTGTTCCGTTCCCTGTCTTCACAGCCATGGTAAAAGGAAATCAGACGGAATCCACAGACTTCACCCTACTGGGCTTCTTCCCGGAGTTCCGACGCATCACAGTGCTGATCCCCGCCATCTTCGTGATCTACACAGCCGCCTGCGCGGGCAACGTCCTCCTGGTCCTCCTCATCTGGCTGGACTCCCAGCTGCACACGCCCATGTACCTCCTGCTGGGGCAGCTCTCTGTGATGGATCTGACGCTGGCCTCCTCCATCATCCCCAAGATGCTCGCCGACTTCTTTTCTGGATGTCGGAGCATCTCGCTCCTGGCTTGTGGGGCCCAGATTTTCTTCTCACTGACCATAGCCATTGCAGAATGTGTCCTCATAACATTCATGTGCTTCGATCGCTACGTGGCCATCTGCAACTCGCTGCGCTATGCAGCCATAGTCAACTCCAGGGTCTGTCTGCAGATGGCTGCCGTGGCCTGGGCTGCAGGGGCGCTCACGTCCATGGGCCACACGGCCTTCACCTTACACTTCCACATCTGCAGCCCCAGAGAGATCCCCCACTTCTTTTGCGAAGTCATGGCAGTGCTCAGGATAGCCTGTGAGGACATCTCCGCCTACGAGAAGGCCGTGGTGGTGACAAGCATCCTTGTGCTGCTGGTGCCCCTGTCACTCATCCTGTCCTCCTATGTGGTTATCTTCCTAACCGTGCTCCGCATGAGCTCCCCAGAGGCCAGGGGCAAGGCACTGGCCACCTGCTTCTCTCACCTCTGCGTTGTTGGGCTTTATTTTGGTCCTGGGATGTTTATCTACATGAGACCTGGCTCTGCCAAGACCCCAAAGCTGAATCAGGGTTTGTTTCTGTTTGGAACAGTACTAACCCCTTTCCTAAACCCACTTGCCTATAGTTTCAGGAACAAGGAAGTTCTTGGTTCACTGAAAAAGATGGTGAGGCAGTGTCATGACAGAATTAGCCTTGTGAGTTGAAGGAAATGCAGAGGTTCATTAACAAGGAAACACTTTTCTGTTAAATGCGAGCTTTTGTGAGACCCTGAAATGCTAATAGAATCACACTGCAGAAAATGCTGAAAATTTATTTCCTCCCTCTATCCAGGGGGGATTGTTGTACAATCGTTGTGGATCATTTTCTGATGAGGAACAGGAACTCTGCCTATTGAGAAAAAGCAGCCGTGGTGTCTACACCCTTAGAACACAGAGCACGACCTGCACACATGGCCTTCTGTCCTCGGAAGCACTCCCTGGCTAAAGGAATGGGGCATGTGCTAGATTATGAAGAATCAAGCAAATTCGCCATGCTTTCAAGTTTCCATTCAGTGGCTCCTTGATCATTTGCACCAGTCAGTTGCAATCCTGACTGAGAATAGCAGTTCTGGGCCCATTTTGGACCTGTAGGGTTGCAGTCTGTCACGTGGGCCTGGGGCTCTGACTGATGTTTCACAGGAATCGACGGCTGTGAGCCGCTGATCTATTCATTCACCTCATTGCTCCTCTAGATCAGCTTAGCAATCTAACTTATCAGTCATAAAGCTTCCTGTCCTCTATATGGAGAGTTAGGATGGGTTAAGACAGCAAAAACTAATATTGTCATTTTCAAAAATAATAGAGAATAAACATCCTAATTTTTTTAACAGCCCACCTATACCTTAAAATTTTGAGCACAAAATGGTGAGTAAATGGAGTTTTCTTTTAAAGAAAGCAATTTAGTGTAAAGATATGGATTGCTTAAAATATAATATGGCATAAGACTTGAAGCAAGGATACATTATAGGAATTTTCAAAATATCTGATGTATCCAAAAGCCTGAGTATTCTACACAGTTAGAGAAAACACTGTGACTAACAATATATGGGTTTTGTTGACTGAGTGAAATAGTAAGAAAACCACTTTCTCAGTAAGGGGGAAGCACTCAAGAGGACCATTAACATGACCACGGGACACCTTCCCTTTAACATCCCACAGCCACATATTGGATCAGATACTAGAAAGCTAAAGTTGGAAAAGTTCAAGGTTTGTTAAATTTTACTTTCCAGTGACTTTTTTAATCTATAACTGCACTGTTCCTAACATGTTGCTTTGAAACATGTCCCTTACAACCTGGATACACTGAGATAATCAACTTCTGCATTATCTCATATATTTAAGATTTTCACGTGATGAGAACATTTAAAAATCCACTTCCTTAGCAATTTTCAAAAATGTAATGCACCTTCAGTGACCATAATAAACGTGGTGTATAAAAGAGCTTCTGAATTTATTCTATCTTTCAAAATGGAATGTGCCTCCAATCCATTGGTCATTGCCCATGCTCTCTCCCCCAGCACCTTGTAAACTGCATTTTAGTATTTACTTTTGAGCATCAACTTAGTAGATTCCATGTATGAGGCAGTTGCAGCATTTGTATTTCTTTGTTCCCAGAATTTGTGCTTCTAACCTAGCTTACTGCACTTAGTGTCATCTATGCCAGCTTTGTCTACTGGTCACGAACCACAGGACTCCCCTCCTGTATTGTGTGTGGCCACATTTTCTCCAGCTGTTCATGCACTGGTGAGCATCAGGGCTCGTTCTGCACCCTAGCATTGAGGAATATGCCCCGTGAACGGGACATCCTGACTTCATTTCCTTGGGACACACAGCCAGTGAATGGAGAATACAGCAGTTCTGCTTTGAAGTTTTGAGAAATTTTCATGCCATCTTTCTATAATGGTCTCACCAACGTAAACACACCATAAGTGACCCTTTGCCCCACATCGTTTTTTCTTTGAACCTTGAGATTTCTAATGTTTATGTACAAGAGCAAGCCTGATGGAAGAGAAATGTCTGCAGCACTGTGAGACTAAAGGAGGCAGTTTCACACGGCCATGTCTTTTGAACAAGCATCAGACCATCTTTACTGTGGAGGGTCAAGCTTCTTTGTTTCTGTTGGTGCATGTTAGCGGTGCAGAGCAGAGAATTTCATTCTGATATAGCATCGATGCCCATAGCAGACTTTGGCTCTTTTCTCCTCCCCATCACACCCCTCCTCCTCATCCCTTCCTCAGCCCTGAGACTCTATATTCCTTTCCTAGCATTTATTCTTTTTATTTCTCTAAGTTTTTAGATTCCACTGTAAGAGAAAGCATGCTACACGACACTGAGTCTGGTTTGCTTTGCTTGAAGTGATGGTCTCCAGTTGCACAACTTAATTTCATTTTTCCTTGTGGCTAAGTAATATTCTTTTGTATGCAGCACAGTGTCTTTCTCCTTCCATCTACTGGTGAGCACCTAGACCATTGTCCTAGGTTACCTACTTTTCACTGAGCTGAAGTAAACACGGGTATGCAGGCATCTCTTTAGAATGCTGACTTTAATTCTTCCAGAAGTAGACTGAGAAAGTCTACAGCTACATCAAATGATTTCTCTATTTTTATTTTTGTCAAGAATTCTAATACTGGTTTTCATGATACTGTGCCAATTTATAGCATCAACTATGTAGAAGGGTTCCTTTTCCCCATTACTATTGAGTTGAGTTCCTTACACATTTGGGATATTAACAGCTTATTAGATGTGTGGTTTGCAAATATTTTCCTAATCTGTAGATTGTTTCCTCACTGCATTTTTTTCTCTGCAGTGAAGAGAAAAAGCTTGATGCAATCCTACTTGTCAAAACATGTCACAGACATTTTCCCCTATATGTCATCTAGTTGTTTCACAATTTAACTCGC